>BSYO01000024.1:3043208-3263426 GCA_033239525.1 Nepenthes gracilis | reverse complement strand
CAATTTGTCCCAAACATGTAAGAACATCACAGAGGCACACATTAGGCATACGATTCTTACGCAGAAATGCATAAGTGCACATCAGATGCCGGGCCTGATTTTGAAATTTAATTTTTCTTTAAAAATTTATTATGTAATTATTTTTAAATTATGTTAAAATTACTAAGATGATATCATAATTCATAAATAAAAATTAGACATTACTAAATTTGTGATCATTTTGGCGCATAAGGACCCCACATTGTTTCAATTGACAAGTTAGGAATCAACATATCAAAATAAAAGATTTATAATTATATGCATCTTATTGCTATTCATGTTATCAATTAATTGGATAATTTAACATTAGAGTATGGTAAATTAAATTTAAATTTAATATTTAGGTGTTTTATTTGTTAAATTTTAATTTTTTATCAGTCATGCTATTGATTATTTTTAATTGTATATTTTTACTGCATTTATTACATTATATTATAATGTATTTGTGATGTTATTTAGTATTATTATTTATTTACTTTATATACATATATGATATATTGAATTGACTACATAAATTGTAGACTATTGAGATTAAAATTAAAATTGTGTAGCAGTCCAAATCAAAACAACATGCATATTGTAAAATAAATAGGTAAGATATTATATTATTTTAATTTTTTATTTATATTTTATTAAAATAGATAAATAAAATATTATATTATTTAAAAATATTTAGAAAATCATTAATAAATATTTTTAAAAATAAAATAAAAATATCTGTGGGGGAGGCGAGAGGCGTTAACCTGCTTGTGATGTGCTGACAGCCCTGAGTCTTTTCCACGTAATACCCGTAATTAGGGCATTTCATCAACCACTCAAATCCTTGGCAAGGTTCTCCGCCATTAAATCACCTTCCACCGAACTCTGAAATTCCTCGCACGCCGTGCCGCTGTGCCAGGAAACCCTACTCCGAGCAAAATTCTCAGACCCGACAATAACCGACTCCCTGAGTACATCAGACCACCTAGAAAACACCTCTTTTGGCAAGATGTCCCTACAATTTTGGGGTTCTAATTCCTCTTTGCAACCCTCATTAGGGCACTCGACCATCGATATGTTCTCTTGTATTTTACCTGCTATGTATTTCGCCATGCATTCTTCGCAGAACGAATGGTTGCAGCTCTTGCTTCCGTTAATGAACTCATTGATTGGTTTAGCGTCCATGCATATGGAGCAGAAGCCTTGAGACGATTCACCATGTTCCCACCCCACCCGTTTCTTTGAACTCACTGTTTCAATGGCGGTCATGTACTCTGTTTCTAAATCAGCGGTGGATCCTTCCCTTCTGGGAGAAGAACTGTTGACAGAGGAAATGAGGGCTTCTTGAAGCTGCAATTCTTCAGCATATTTCTCGTCGGAGATGGGGAAGAGCTCGTCATAATCGTGAAGGGCTGAGAAGTAGAATTCATCAACAAATTCATCCTCCATTGATGGAACTCTTAGTTCTCACTCCTCAGCATCTATGGGGGATTTTATGGAGAATTTCTGATAACGTACAGCGCCTATAATTCTGATGTCTCCTCGTATTTCACAGAATTTGCTCTGTCACAATTAATTACAGTGTGGAATTAGGGTTGGAAACAGAGGACAAATTTTAATTCTTTTTGTATTGGGAATAGAAGAGCTCATCTCAAATCACGATTTTATATGCCTTAATGCTTCGAATTTCACCAATGGAATGTTTATTAGAGTTCTTTCATTTTAATATTTTCTCACTTTTTTTTATCGGATAAAATTTCATCCTCGTAACCCAAATGGCTAATCTTATAGAATAGATTCAACACATTTAGAGCCGTTATCATCTTCATTATTTAAATTACCAAGATGAAATAATCACCCTAAAGAGTACGGAGGATAATGAAAAATAGAGGGCTACATCGGGACATGGCATAATAATTATGTGCATTGAGAACCTGCTGTATTAAATAGCCATTTAGGCTTCGATCATGTGACTGTTTCAAGTTTCAAGTTTCGTGATGCTCCTTAGTTAATGAAAACCTTATAATAGACTAAAAGGATTCCTATAAAAACCTTTGGTATGCTTTTCTTCAATGTAAGTTCTATGTAACTTTTTTTCCAAAATGTATCTTAAATTCAGCTATTGATGTATCAGTTACTATGAAAAACTTCAGAACTAGGTTTTCCAAAGATCAAACTTCACAACTCAGCCACTTTAACAGTGAATCGATCATTAGGAGCACGACGATTATGAAGAGCTTTTTCCTCTGAGAAAGTAGGAATCAGACTGTTGATTTCTCCTCAAATTAAACCACCCAGGGAACTTCCATTTCAAAAGAAGCATGGATTTGTCCAAATGCCATTAGATCTCAAAAAACCCATTGCGTCTACAATATCTTTAGCCGGATCTCACCATCATAAGAAAAAGAAAAAAAACGGACAATAACCCATTTAATATTAAGATGGGTGCCTAATGAAGGTCTAGACAACGAGATTCGAAGGAGCGCATAGTTGCAGCCTGACGAGGAGCTGAAAGTTAGCGGGTCAAGGAACATTTTGAGTGAAGATCTAAACTAAGTAATTATCTTTTATCAATAACAGTTCAATAATTGGATATTATTAGGATCTAGAAGACTGCATAAACCAATTTTGTAAAAAAGAATGACATATCAAAGAGAATATGATATAGAAAAAAAAAATACTTTGATGACCCTGAAAACTTAACGAGAGTAATCTGATTTGCTTTCTAATATTCACTACTGGGATTATTTGAACAAATTCGAAGTCACTCCAGCCATTCATCTTGAGATAATTGGTTAGTATATCCATTGATGATGTATTTTTGATATTCTAATAATTTGTGCCTATTTTGTATATTTCACTATATTTGTACCATGGGACAAGAAATGATTCCATATGTAGTGACAAAATATTGAATCCTGTGATTGAAATCTGATCGGTATCATTTCTAGGTTTGATTTGGCTCCCATGCTATCGATTCAAGTTCCACTCAGACTAAATAGGTGTCCATCGACGAAAGGGGGGAAGAGGGTTTTGAAACATAACATTAAAGAGGAGGAGATAATTCTCAATGACAAGTTCACTAAAGATGATAAAATTGGTTACAAAGAACTTTACAACATATGCTTCATAGCATTAACTACATAAGTGCACAAAGACAACAATAGGCGTTGATTGTCGCCTTCCTTAACTCGTATCTTATACTAAATATCGTACACTGAATCTCTCTTTTTCAAGTAAACCGTATAAGTATTAGAATGCCCCATCCATCTCCCTCCCATTCTGAGGATACCAAGAATTTTCAAAGTTCGGAAGGAAGAAGGCCAAAAGAACCCGAGCTTCATGTTTTCGCTAACACTTTCTTTCAAACGCTTTGTTCTGGGTTCTGTTATGATCATCCAAATATTAAGATTACTTATCCCCTCAAGGGTTGATATTTATCTTTAAAAAACAAAAAATATTGTCTCAATCTAGACTCTATCACTTCTAATACAATCTCAACCATTAGGCTGATATAAAAGTCTAATATTTAGAAAAACCATAGCAGAACATTTCTGTTCCGAGCCTAAACCACCTTTTTTCTACCAGATGTTGAATGGGATCCTCCTAAATGAACAACTATTTCCACCCCATTTTGAGCAAAGGGAGAAAAAAAAAAACTAACCCAAAAAACCTTGTAAATAATTGAAATAATTTCTAGCTAACCTGACCAGAGCGGAAAAGAAATTAGAAGCCACAGGTCACACGGGTCGAGAGAATGCAAACCCATCCGAGAACCCGTTTGAGGGTTTTGGCAACTTCTTTTTGAAATTCATCACGCTGCAATGTGGGCATATGTATTCTAACCCGTCAGTTTTCGCATAATCCTGCAAGATCATAGGAAATAATGAGACCTCGACGATAGCACACAACTGAGGATCGAGAACTCAAGATATGACGACTTTATTGAGGCAATTTAGACAGACAATATAATAATAATAACAAATTAAAATATGTTTAACGAATCTTATAATTCTAGCCGTCCATGTTGTCAAGTTGAAATCCTCTCCATTGAAAACGTAGAAAGATTCTAACAGCTTCCAGCTCCCAAATTGGTGGAACTCGACACAAGGAAAACGAAAGAGATGAATAAACAGAAATAGCTCAATCAGCTATCTGTGAAGCTTGCAATACTACATTTCAAAAGGTAAATTAAAAACCAAAAAAAACAAAAACTCTCCTTTTAAACTAAAACGTAATTTTAAACTTGAGAAATACTAATCTTACAATCCATCTGCAACCTTATATTTTCATTAAAAGAACGTCCATTTATCATAAAATGACATTCAGAACAACATTTATCAATTGCAGAGTAGAAAAATAAGGTATTTTCCGCATTTTTAAGGTACAAATTTCATGTTGTAACTAATTTACTATTTATAAGGTAAAAACCTATATTATTTTTACCTTATCCTTTTTCCAAATGTTGTCCCAAATCTAATATTTGTGATAAATGTGAGTTTTTTTTTTTTTTAATTCAAAAAAATGCTAGATCTTAGATGAGTTATAAGTATAACAAGACTTAATGAACTAATATCATTCAATACACTTCAGTTTTACCTTGAAGGCGCCAAGACCTTGCCGTCTATCACAGCCGAAATGGGCCCACTCCCCACATATACCACAATTCACCCAATCGCCCGCCGTGCTACTGCTTAAAGGTACAAGGAACATAGGTATTAAAATACATGTAAATCACAACCATATGACTTACAATTCCAATTAAAGGTTTTCTATGCGCAAACCTGTGACATAGCAAGCAGCATTCTCCATCAACATCATCGTGGGCTAATTCATATTCTAAGAGATAAGTCTCGTAATGTCTTTTAAGCGGTGTTCCCGACACCTAACATATGGGGAAAAAAACAAAGAATTTCATCATCAAATTAATATAATCATCAAAACAACTAAAATAATTGCATTATTAACTAGTCGAAGAGAAGATTAGGGGATTATCATCAAAACATAGGAGATTATAACAGTTTGGACAAGATTAGGGGAGCAATAACAAAAATAATGATTTGACTACACCATGGAATGAAACATAGGTTGGTACCGATATTTCCTGATACCGTAATAAAATTACGATATGTCATTGTATCAGATATATATCGGTCATTATTAAAAATATTGACTATTATTTCCCTAGGTACCGATTCAAGAAAAAAAAAAGTTGTGTCCAATTCTTATCCGTATAGCTCAATGCGATAGCAACTGATACTGATAATTTCATCCATATACAACACATAAACAAAAGAATAAGTTCAAACAAGTTTTCTATTGATGTAAAAATCACAGAGAATTGGTTTGGACAAGATTAGGTAACAATGAAAACAAGAACAGCAGACTACACCATAGAATGAAACATAGGCTAATACCAATACTTCATAATATCATAATAAAATTGTGATATGTCGTATTGGACACATGTTTGCCAATATTCAAAATATCAGCTAATGTGTCACCAAGTTCCGATTCATAAAAAGGTTGCATCCGATATGAATATGTATCGCTCGATACGACAGTGGCTTATACCAATAATTTCATCCATGGACAACACAAAAACACAAGAATAAAACAAGTCAAACAAGTTTACATGATGTGAAAATCACTGAGTAAAATGACATAGTGATTCCGAATATGCAAACCCAAAAAATGAAAACTTGAAAGGTCAAATATATGCACGGATGATAACTAAGAAATCTTTCTTTTATTAAGGCAAGTCGTGGAATGAAATATCAGCTAATATATAAAATATCACTTAAAAATTCATGAAATTGTGACAAAATCACAACATTTGACTGATTTATCGATACCCAATATTTAGTTAACATATCAACCTATATTAGCCTGGCAGATACCGATTCTCTAAAAAAACTTTTTTGGTTGTCAATGGAAAACAAAGAGAAAAATGTTACAAACCCTAACATTATTCTTTACATTTCCATTATATTTCTTTGTAAATTTCACTGCAAACCAAATAAAAAAAATATTTTCCATTACATTTTTTTTTCCTTCAAGTTTTCTTGGAATTGAATATACCCTTAGAAGTACACTTAAGGTCTGGTTCAAAGAAAATGTGAAGGTTTTGAAAAAAAAAAAATAAAAGAAAATATCTTTTGGTATTTTGATTGGATGAAAAATTTTATGGAAGAAATAGAAATAGTAAGGAAATATGCGTCAAAGTGTCATGTTTTATAGAAAATTACTTTCCATTTAAAAACAAGATGACATTAAAAAATACTAAAAGAAAGAAACCGGGTCACTTGTTTAATTTTCCAAACAAATTGGATCCAAACCCTGCCCCTTACAATTAGCCATCCAAACTTTCTTCAAAACACTCCTCTCCTTTGCTCTCTTCATATCTTCTCAACTCCTCTACTATTTTCTCCCGTTCTTCTTGTAATGGATCCTGAGTGTGGGATAAAAAATTAAAACGGTTCGAATGAGCACATAAAATAGCGATCAAAATGAGCTTATTGACATATTAAAGATATATACTTTTATTCTTTTCAGATATTCCTTAGTAACCAAACAAGTATATTCTCCGGAAAATTTATTTTTTTTCAAATATAAATTTTCATAACATCCAAACAAAGAAAAAATACTTTTATTTTTTTCCTTTCATTTTTTCATACTAGTTTCCTTTTCTTCTCATTTTCTTAGAACCAAATACACCCTTAGGGTTTGTTTCGATTTAGAAAATTTTGAAGGAACGGAAAGGAAAAGAAAATTGAAGAAAAATATTTTTCCAAACTTAGATTGTATAAAAACTCATAAGGAAAAAATATGAAGAAAAATATATATCACAATATTCATATTTAACAAAAATGATTTTCTTTTCATTTTATTTCATTTTGATATTTTTCTCATTAATTTTCTTGCATTTAATCTAAACAAACCCTAAAAGTAAAGAGTCTAGGTTGCATCCGGTGTCCTTGGCAACAAGAACAAGACTATTAAAACTGGAAAGTCGTTGCATGCCAAAAACTAAGCATATATCCCACGACAGCAAATTATCTTTTGAATTCATCAAGAAGGAAATCAATAATGCCTTTACATAATCAAAGGGCTTCACAGCTCACTAACAATATCGATATCACAGCATGGAGCAAAATATCAGACAAATATATCAAATATCAGTCAACGTGCAAGATATTGGCTAATAAATATCCGTATTAAGCGCTATCAATATAAACAATTCTCAATTCTACGACAAAATCGAGATATGTTAATGTTTTAGCAATATTCGCAATATATCGACTGATATTGACATATATATTCCTGCCACATTCCCACTCGCAAAACAATATTTTGTGGCCAATATGGCCACTACAGAAACTATTACCAATGCTAATATTTTCATTCATGCATCAAATGATGCGGACATCCAAGACAAATATTCACTTTTATTTGCCTTCCAAATATGAAGACTCGCTTTTATTTGCCTTCCAAATTAGTTGTGATTTTATTTTCATTTATTTGATTTTATTTGATTTCCTTTTCACTTTTTTAATTATTTGATTATGATTTTGTTTCCAATTTTCTTTCACATCGGATTCTCTATATAAGGATCCCTAGGACATTTAATTGGAATGAATGAATGAATGAGTATTTGAAAAATTGATTGTAATTGAGCAATTGTGCTTCCCTTCCTCTCTCCCCTTTGGTTTGATCCCTTTCTTGTCCCTACCCCTCTAGTCTAACTTCTTGTCTTTACCCATCTATTCTTCTTCTCTCTATTTTCACCCTCCTCCCTACATCATCAAAGCACTAATCGTTGCCACTAATACCAATAGCAACACATATCCGAGAACTTTTAAGTCAACCAAAAAGTAGAAACTAGAATAAATAATACAGTCACATTAAATGCTTGGTATTTCCATAATCTTATCATCTTGCTTTTTATTCTATGTTATTTGCCTATAAATACCCTAGTCAAACTATCCCCTCTTTCTCATGTTACACATACCCATATCTATACTAACCATGGATATAACTATTGATATTAGTATCAGTTATGGTTATATCGATATCAAACATATTAAATAATACATATATGTATCAAATATATTGGATAGAAAAAAAATTTAAAATTCATAAGTTAATAAGGCTATATCAGCCAATATGAAAACATATCGCGATATTATGAAATATCAGTATTGAGGAGTCTCAATACTGATACATATTGACCAATATTTTCATCTATAGTATTGACCAAAGCATTGAAATATTTCCCCTAGGACATATCCAGACCTAACTATGTCCCTTCTTCAATGGGGCACCTCCCTCAGCTTGGCCAGATTTCTACACCAATATTCCCTAAATCCAAGAAAAAGTTAAAGCAGATGAACATTAGCATCTAAATTTGTGTTCCTTCTAGAATCAACCATTCACTATGGACAACACTCAATCTCCTCGAATTTAACCACTAGAAATATGGATGAAAATATTAGTATAAGTCATGGTTGTATCAGTATCGACTATATTGAACAACACCGTAGAATGAAATATGGTTGATATTCATCATATTAGCTGATATATATATTGGTATCCAACCCCCCATACCAAATTTTTTGGCTTTGCGACAAAATCACGATATGTTACCGTATCAACGATATATCACAACATATCATCTAATATTTTAATATGGATCGATGTACCCGATATTTTCAATTATGTTGGCCAAAAATTTTCATCCATAGGTGATACATATCAGCATCTGACGTATCGGTTGCAATTTTTTTTTTATTAGAATCTAGAGGCAAATATTAGCTAATATATCAGACATATGTTGTTGTAGCACCCATTCTGTCATGATATATCACTAATATAACAACATATACTGAAAATTATCAATATTGAAGAGTCTAATACCAATATATATATCAGCTGATATTTTATTCTCAAGTTTTCCATAGAACTTAGGCTTCAATATGCCCCATGGGAATTTTTCATGTTTATAATCATATATGAGTAATAAAAGCAATGTGACGAGCATACAGTCATCTTATTGGTTGCAGTGTAGTTCCGCATCTTTGAGAAAACTTGGCCTTTCCAATTGATGCCATTGCCAACATGAAAGCCTCCTCTTGACACAACCTAATAAAGGAAGAAATTATCTTCTGAGTTAGAAATTTCAAATATTACAATCCCACAAAGGAAGTCTAGTGCAAAGAAGAAAGTAGTAGTCGCTTCCAGAAACTAAGGAGCTGAGATTGGACCAATTTGCTTTCGCATGAAGCAAACATACCAACCAACGACTAAACTTCTTGCTCTAAAGAAAGTGCAAACATGCCAACGACTAAACTTCTTGCTCTAAAGAAAATCTTTTTCTATTGAACACCACACGGAAACGGTTGTTTATTGAAAAAGATCATGATGGTTTCTACATATAAAGCCAGTTAATTCTCAGCTATCTAACTACTTACTGGTTTTTTTTGGCTAGGTCTATTTTATATACCTAGCCAAAGGGATTTTGTAACCTAGTTTTTAGGGCAAGGTACTGTGCCCAAAGAACCAAAAGCATTGAGAAAGTATACCTCTCTATACAAGTTGTATAGATCAAGCCTCTTTGAATTGAGAATTGCATCCGGAAACTCAGCCTGTCCACCTTGAGGAATTAGACGAGTGTGTCCACGGAGGATTAGAAAGTGCATCACATCCTTCAAAAACTCCTCCTGGAGATAATTACACTTATTAAGAAATGTCAGCTAAAAGGCAACCCAGTATGTTATTCATGGAACAAGAAAGGACCATCATCCATTGGCTAGGGTATACAATTCCAAGTTTCCAAAAATAATAAATAAATAAATAATATTTCAATATAAAAGATAAATAAAAGTCTCCTAAAGTGAGGCATCAGTCGCAGCTATGGTTTTGATCAGTCAGTCTTATAATGGTGAAGGCATGGTGTCAAAACATTGGAATCAAAAGTCATTTTTGGATTTTCACAAGGTCACGATCATCTGGAATAGCCTATGGAGGGTGAGCTATGACACAACAATGAAATTACACAACAGGAAATATCTTTTTACAGTGAAACAGTAAGCTATGTACATTTGACTCTTCCTAAGCTATGTTATGGAAGCCTTGTACATTGTGCCCCTTTTTTGGGTTTGGTATAGTATAGTGAATTTATTGCACAAATGGAGTTCCAAATTTTCAATTCGAGGTTCACAGAAGATAAAAGATGAAACTTTAAATGAGCAAAATGTGTAAAATCATAATTCTCAATTGCAACTCAAAGTGCTCTAGAAAAACTATCATATTAATGCCAAGATGCTACAAATCTGTTCTAATGAAGATCTTCCACAGTCTTTATGGAACTTGCAGAAACAAGAAAGAAAAACAAGGGCGATTCTCAAGGAACATATTCTAACATTTATCAGGGTGCCCTAATACCAATATTTTCAATAACATGATAATATTGTGATATGTTATTACATCGGCGATATATCGAGATATATTGGCCAATGTATCCAATATTTGACTGATATCATCTAATATAACGCGATAATATCGCAATATGTTATCGTAATAGCGATATATCGATTGTTATACACAATATTTGGCCAATATAATGGCTAATATATCTAATATAAATACATATCATCCAATACAACCATGACCGATTCAAATACAGATATTTTCAATCATATCACAACCCCTTCTCTCCTACAAAAGATGTTAAAATTAAAGTGTCATGAAACTCACCTCAGAGCATAATTGTATCGGTGCCCTTCCACAACCATGTTTCTTCAGAGGTATCGGGTTTAAGGATATAATCTGCTTAGCTTGATAAGAGTTTGATGAAGATTTCCGATATGGAGCAGGATTTGTTCCCAAGACAGTTTGCTTCGTCGAGGGAAATGATGACATATTGATCTTCATTTGGCCTCCCTCGTGACCATCCAACTCACCTGCCTTAAAGGGCATCATTTTACGAACATGGGTATGCGGTATGGGCCTCATAGCTGCGACTCGTGACTTCTGTCGAGTGGGTACAACAGGTGTCAAAACCCCATTCCATAATGTTGATTGTTGAACCTCGACGCGTGCTGTTTTCCCAGCAGATTGATTCTCGGGCCTTCCATAGTTGGTTGAGCAAGGGCTAGACCCTTGACCCGGTTCAGACCTCTTTCGCCTAGCAGCAGGTGGTCTCAACCAGCTGGGTGGATTGGTAACATAAGCATTTTGCAAATCAAAATCTTTCCCCTGACTCATGCAGAAGAAGAGTAGACGATTGGCATCATCTTTCTCAAATGAAGCAACAGCCATGCCCTGAATGCTAGCAATGCCAAGTGCAACTAAACCACGGTAAGAAGTCTCAGGTGCTAGCTGCCTCAACACCTGAAAGTACATCCACAAGAAACATGAATGCTGTTAGAATCAACGGAATAAATATCAGCCGATATGTATTAGTATCAAGACCTCCGATATCAATATTTCCGGATACCGCAACACATCCTCGAGGGTGTCTTAAGAGAGTGCCGTTATGGTTTTCCCAGTGAGAAGGCTCCCATATCCAATCAACGATAAAGATTAGAAGTTGTATAGACGGGTAGTGAAGATTATATTAAATAATTTAAATGACTATTTAGTCTCCTCCATTCATTCACCAAACTTTTAATCATAACCATTGAATGGACATGGAAGTCTCTCCACTGAAAAGACCATAACAGCTCGTCTTAAGGTTGGCTAGACAGTGTCTATCTAATACAGCTCATCTAATAAACACAAATAAAATTGCACTTCAAGTAAATGGCCATATTTAAGTGCCTCAACACATTCCATCTAAAACCATGCAGGAATGGTGAATACAAGCTGCGACTTTTGAAACAATTTGGAAAGAAATAATATTCCCTGCCAACATTCTTTAAGATGCTCGAGCAAACAGTCGTGCAAAATTTCTTAGAAAATCCCTAACAACATTGTTTCTCATCATCAAAGTGAGTCAGAGCTTCAAAGGCTAAGTTCTAAAACATTTTCTACAATAATGGATTAAAAATATTTCCCACTAAAACAAAATAAAATATTTAGCAGTCACTTTAAGAGCTATTTTTCAAGTACTCGGTGGTGACCAATAAGAGATTTTATTCTCCCCAATAAGGTTTACCGCCCAGATATTATATTTTCAAAAAAGCACTCACAGAAACAAATATCAAGGTCTATAGCACTCTAAATAAATTAAAGTGAAAATATGAAGAATTAGCCAGATACTTTTATCAAGAGTGGACCTGCAATGCCCATGAAGGGAGTTTCATGCACACTTCAAATACTGCTGCCCCACAAGCAACAGAAGCAGATTTGCGAGGCTCAGACAATGGGAATTTATTTTCTTCTAAGGTTGGGATGGCATGAACTAGCTGACTATTTTCAATCACCTCCTTCTTTATATGATTCTCCAAGAGCTGAAATTCCATCGGTACACAAAATTAAACGCATGACAACCAAGTCTCGAACAAAGAATAGTGTAGGGGCAGGTGGTGAGTTTGAGATTACTTGATCATCAAAGCAAGTTTGCGCACTGCCAGAAACAAGAAGAGAGAGATGAGCAGCATTTGCTGTTGATATATCACATCGCATGGTTACAACACCACGGGAAAATGTCCCTGCTTGAAGTGGTGGTGGAGGAGCACTGAACAGCATTACAAAGAAAGCGTTGGTCAGTTGTCAGATCTTAATAATACTACTTTAAAAGATTCAAAGATTGACCTAGATTCTTAGGGTTCATTAATGAAAACATTATCACTAATAGATTTTCACATGTTGGAGGGACATTGCAGAGCTGCCCAAGCAGCATAGAGCCATGCAAGTCCACTTGTAGGCAGCATCTAAGAAAAACACGGACACTATCCCAGGTATTAAAGTACCAGTGCCTAACATGTATTAGACACTGACACTTTCTCCAAAAGCAACGACACGCGTCCAAATTTTTTAAAATTTTTAAAATTTTGACATGCTCTGACAAGTTCAGACATGTTTTGGACATGTTTGAAAATGTTTTGGCACATTTTTATCCAGAATTTTTGCTAATATTCTGTATCTTTTAGAACTTACAAAGTGTAAACCTTAATTTATTAGGTTATATCAATATTCTTGTTATACTATAATAATTTGTTAAAAATATTATAGTATAACTTATTTTTATTAGTTTAATTATATTCGTTCCTACGAATTTTTTTTGGATGAAGAAATAAAAAAGTATACATATTAATTACTAACCTAGTACAAATTAGTGTTATTTATTAATTTAAAAAAAAAATAAACTATGATTGTGGTTAAAATGTTCCCAACGTATCATGTCTTCATCTTTAGAAAAATAGCATGTCAATGTGTCGGTATTGTGCCATGTCCGTGTCTCGTGTCAGTGTCCGTACTTTTAGGATGACACCAGGGTCATTTCTACAACATTTTGACATTCAAAACTTGAAAATAATTGAGTTTTGATGAGCGTGATGTTGTCCAACACATCCAAGTAAAAACACACTTGTGCACATAGGTGTGCATGGGGCGCAAGCACAGGTGGGCCCATGAGGGTACAAGCGGTATGATGTTGTTCAGTTGGTGTTCAAGGGGGATGTTCCATGTGGATTAGACTCACACATGAGGGGGAGATTCATAGAACATGCATGAGTCAAAGACTTTAAAAGTCCCACGTTGAAGAATTAAGAGATGTTGAACTTATACAATACATTGGCCACAATACAATAGCTAAGGATTTTAGATGATGTCTAATAAACAAAGACTTAAAAAGATTCGCGTTGAAGAATCAAGAGATGTTGAAGTAACTTATAAGATATTTGGCCCATAACACAATATCTTAGGCTTTTTGATTGAAGATGGTATCAACTCATACGAGTAAACCCACAAATGCATGCAGGCAAACAGGGTTCAACTCGCTCCTTGGTCTTCCCCGGTTGAAGCTTTTAGTTCAAGATGGTAATGCCTGAGAAGAGCCGAAAGCCCATAACTCAATTCAAATTATAGCTCGAAGTTACTAAGAGAAAGTGACAATCCCACCAATAGAAAATTTTGTAACTTGAAAGCACCAAAACCCGATCCATTTTCCAAATAACTTACTGCCAGTTTAGCACTACTTTAAGTACGATTCTACTTATTTTTATTCAAAACAACATTTTCAATTAACGCATATCCACCATAACATAGATTACTAGCCAACTTTGCAAAGCAATTCTCTTTTTCAGTTATAAAGAAGAGGAAATTGAAAGCGGTTCTTTGGAATGACACATCTAGTAAGTACTTTTGTTAAGTAAAGCCAACTGCAGAGTTAGTTACTAGGCATGACTATGAAAGTTTGCTATTATTGCCAACGTAAACCCAAAATAAACCCAATCAACACATAAACAGGAACAGCTTCAATACCAAACTAACCCACATGCACACTGGCGACATTTTTATATACGGGGATAAATATGTCTGATTGCATCTATATGCCGCATACCTGAACCGGTTTTGAAGCTTGCTCCCACGAAGCTGAAATGCACAGATGAATACAGAAAGGATGAGAACTGAAGGATGATCATGAAAACAAAGCATATAATTATCCATTAAAAGAGAAAGTACATTTCCATCATTGCATAGGAGGGGCAACAATTCCGCGATTGATGGAAATATGAACATCATTATGCAAAAAGTCTGTTGAGTTCTAGAAAACTTTTCAAGGAAAACATAAAATCTAAAAAATCTGCTTAAATCTCTCTTTTAAAATTTCCAACTTTCCACTGAATTTTTCACTTGTAATATAGAAGGATTTTTCCAGTTTTATAATCTTGTATATATACAAGTTTTTAGGAGAGTGAAGAAGAAACATTGTTTTATATATTTGTATGGTACATATAGGCCAAATTTGAATAGAGTTTTTAATATAGTTTGAGGGATTTGGATTTAATATTTTAATCATTCTTTTTTTCCCCTTTCCATAAAAATTATGTAGATATTCTATGTGAGCTTTTAATTCCCAGATATGACTTATTTTCACATATTCAAAAAATACAGTAATGTCACTTGATATGAGAATCTAGAAATTTGGAACTCTTATTAATATTTAAATTACCGTCTAATGTTCCCTATAATCTAAGGATATTTATCCTTTGTACATAATAAATATAAAGACAAATCAAGCTAGTTATATTGTTAGTAAGTTAAAGGATCACTGTTACTATGAATTGATGAATCATTGATAGCCTCAATTTGGCTTATTGACAACTACCATAGGTAAGTTTGTTCATGATTATAGTATTACTTAGACTAATCCAAGTAGAATGAGAACATAAATTGAAGAAAATGAACTACTCAATTACCTCAATTCTCAAAAGGGCATCAAGGCCATCCTTCAAACATTCTAACAAATAATCATCCTGAAACCCCCAAAAATAAAATAAAAAAAAAAAAGAAAATCCATAACCATAAGCTCACAGCCATCCGCATAAACATATCTAGGAAATAGAAGTTCATCTGAACTCACCAGAGTGCAGGGCTTTCCACAAACTAGAAATCTCATCCTAACATCATCATCATGGATCTTTACAGCAGAAAGATTATTGTCAGAGCTATCTTCATCTTGTTCGGCATCTATCTCAGGTAAGGCAGCATCGATGCAGGGAGGGTCCCCAAGAAGGCATGGCCCCAGTTTACCACCAGATTTCTGGCAGTACAATTTGAAGGATGCATGTGCGAGCTGGAAAGCATCTGAAGTATGGCAGGATGAACTGCAATCAGCAAAAACAAGAATCATGTAACAACTTTTTCACGTTTATGACACTGGTTATTTTCTCTTTGATCGACATACAAATGCCACGAAGCGTATACATCCCTCATCTAAATACATGATTCAAGAGAAACCAACTGTTCTCTATAAATAAAACATTTGTCAGAGACAACCACTCGAGAGAGAAAGATCAATATCCCATGCTTCCTTTCTCAGTGCTAAGAAATACCCCAACCCCATGTATGGTGGAAGGAAAAAAATCAGCTGACAACAAAAAAAACAGACCTTCCAATGAACCTCAGCACACATCTTCAACATAATTATTCTTGGATTGAGAATCTTATTTGTTTGCTCAAGGGAAAATGGAGTTTATTCTGCACTGTGCTTTTTCTAAATTATCAGGTTTATATAAAAAGATTATGGATGAAAATATAGATATCAGTATCGGTATCCGTATCGATCGCAACCATATCAATATAAGATATATTGGACAATACATATCAGTTCCGGATATATCGAAAGGAAAACATTTTTCTAAAAATCATAAATTAATAAAGTTATACAGGTTGGTATTTTGAATATTGGCTTATATCACGATACTATCACGGTATCAACAAAAATCGGTATCGGGGGGCCTGATACCGATACATATTGGTCAATATTTGAATCAATGAAAATGAAGGTTACATATACATATATAGATGGATGCATATATAGACAAAACAATAGATATCCAACCAATCACATCTGCTTGGATCCACTAGATCAGATAGAAAGACAAATAGACAAACATGAAAAGCAGGAGAGAAAGGGAGATCCATAACATCCAGTAAACACCTAGAACACAATGTAGCCTTAACTCCCACTTTGTGGGAAAGGCTATATGAATCTTCTTTCATAGTTTTGAGCAAAATCCCCCAAAAGGTGAAGTATATTCAAATTCTTTTCAGCAAATTCATTCCAGTTTGTAGGCAAGCCTCCCCCCTTTCAGCTACCATATTACCTCCACTCACAGCAAAATCACTTATCCTCTGTGTGTTAGTTGACTTATATAAAAAACGTAAAATAGAAACCATTTAAAACTTCCTTCAGGCAATATTTGCTTTTGTAGGTGTTACTCCTAAATTGCTACAGATGCGTTCATTTATTTGTTTTATCTTTTAAGCTTGCACCACACATTTACCTTAACATTTTTTACTTATTTTTCATATTTAGTGTTTCTTAATTATGCAACATTTTGATCTATAAATAAAGCTCTAATGGTACTCTGGAAAAATTTTCCACTAAATTTTAAATGCTTTTGACAATTACACAATCACCTTCTAGTAGGACTAGCCCCATCCATACGTCCACTGCCGCTCGAATACTATCCATTTTTTTTCTATTTCAACTGACTTGCCAAAATCCCATGCTCCACCACCTTCATTAATATCTCCGCTTTCATGGATTATTGGTCAAATTCTAGGTTAACAAAATAGTACTTTCAAGAATTTATCAATCATTACAAGATGAGAGAGAGAGAGAGAGATCCACTTACACCTAAGTTAAAACTTACCAAATGATATACTTCATGAAGCCAAAAAACTTTCCAAATGACAACGTTTTAACAGCCAAACGTTTTGGTTCGTTATGTTTCTCATGTTTATCATGCAAGTCCACTTTTGGAGAATTAAAGGCAGCTCATCTGCTATGAACTGTTCTTTTAAACATCTTACAACACAATGCTCTGATACCAGATTTAAACTAAAGAATATCTAATGCAATTTTTAAACTGCATCTATTTATCTCCATGCAGCCCACACCCATGTAACACATCTAAAATGTTTGAGATGAAGAAAAGATGTTTAAGATGGCTTGATCACCTAAAACATATAAAACATGAATCACTAGCTGAAAATGTGATTTACTCAATGTTAAAGGAAAAAAGGAAAGCATGTTAGAAAATTTTAGAGTTGTGTGATAAAAAAATTGTATTTGCATCTTTTGTAGAGAATGTTGCACAAAATTGAGCAAAGGATAATGCGATTCATATAGTTGACCCATTGAATAAGAACTTCAAGCGTTGTTGCAGTTGTTAATAGCCTCGCAAATCCAACATTCTGAACCCGGTTGCCTGTAAGTTGACAGAAAACATAGAATATCTAGACCAGGATAATTACTCTCAATAAGGACATGTACATCGGTCCAGTATGGATCCATTAGCCACTTCTAAGTTTCAGTACTTAGTAGTCAACTGATAAGGTCGAAGCCATGAATCCAATGACCACAAAACATAAAGTAGTTCTTCACTTTGCCATTTCTGGGCTGGGAAATATATCTGATCCAGCAATGGTTTAGAACTTGGCAGAAATATACTGCATCAAGTTATGAATAAACAGGGCATATTGAGGATAAAATATTATATTGATGATATATTTGATTCATTCCATAGAAGGGTCATCAGCATTACCTCTGTATGACTGAAGATAATGCATGTTGGAATTGTCAAGCTTCTATTCTATTAATGATATATTTGTTTCGTTCAAATAAAAAGGTCATTAGCATTACCATTGTATAACTGAAAATAACGCATGACGGAAATGCGAAGCTTCGTAACGAGAAAATGCATCCTTCCAAAAGATGACATAAGGGATTCCCTGCATAAACGATAGATGTTAATTCCACAGAATTGTGTTCATCCTTTTTACAGGAATATGGTCTTCAATAACAAAGAACAGTCCACAAATTAACCACATCAATGATTATCATGACAACAATCCGCTTTAGCTCACCTTCGAATGAAATGCCTCCGCCAACATTTCACCACTTGGGGTCTCCAAATAGACCTTCACAAACATCAGAAACAAAATCATATTATATGCCAAATTTTTACATATCTGCACTCAGAAGTGAGCCAAAAGACAAATAAAACTCTCTTTTTTTCCCTTAAGTTCACAATTTAACAGGCACCATATGTGTGGCAGTATGTGACTACCATGGAATGAAGTACCAACCAATAACCATCAGCATTGAGCCCTCAATACTGATATTTTCAAATGCTGTAACAAAATCATGATATATCTTCAAATATTTTGAATATTAGCCTCCCAAGTTCCGATTTGAATAAAATAATTTAGCTTTGATATATCTTAATTGATACAGCTAATACTGATTTAACTGCGATAGATACTGATATTGATATTTTCATCCATGGTGACCGCACGGGATGACATTCTCATAATTCTAGGGAATTAGTGGTACCATGGAATGAATAATTCTACATAATATAACAATGATAACGCTCTCATCAACCTAGCCAATATAAAAACCCTTGCCTCTAATGTTGCACATAAATAATAGAAGAAAGGATGGTAAGTAAACAAAATTCAACTGTCATCCAACAAATGATGCCTTGCCAACCAACAACTAATTTGGAAAAAGTGAATCTTCTATGTTAAGCAACACACGTTAGAAATAAGTACTAAACAAGACATTAATCGCATACCGTAGTAGGCAATGTAGAACCAAAGAGTTCAGATACCGCTACACCCATAGACAAGTCAAGACCTCCCCATATCAAAGGCCCAACTTCATCATTTTGCAGCTGCTGTCCTTGCAAATATACAATACTCGGCCTTAATGAATCGACAGTTTGACGAAACTCATCAACACTCGGGCTAGTAAGACTCTGAACCTGCAATTAATCAAAAGAGGAACTTAATAAACTCAACTACTGTAACATAAGTAACAAAGTTTCTTTCAGAACTTGAAAAATTATATCTAATTTAGAACACAGAGAAATATGGAAGCATTAATGTACCTCCAAACGGCCAGAAGATGCTAATTCTGGAAAGGGATATCTTAATTCATGATTCTCTTCTTCGCGTAGCGTTTGTTTATCTTCAGAAATGCTACCACAAACCACAGCAAGAAGACTGCAACTGTACTTTGAAGCTCCTTGCGTATGGAACATCATTCATATGTTGCCAAGGAGAGAGGTGAACTTCCTTCAGCAAGAGAAAACTCAATATCCTCAAGAATAGTCCAAATAAATAACAAATCGCCCTCAGAATGGATAAATTCCAAAACCCTAACCAACAATAATCAAACAAAATCGATAACTCACATGATACCAACTCAAAAATCACAGACCTACGTAACAAATCAATAAATTTCACCGACCCAGAAGAAGAAATCGAGCAAAATCGAAGATCCGAGTGAGGAATGTTGGTAGGCAGCTTCTAAAATCACGAAAACAGATGGGAGAAAATCAAGAGTAAAGTGGGGTAAAGAAAACCCTAGGTCCATAAAAATCATCCACCCGAAAACGAATAAAAATTTTAAAAGACAAATACTCCTAAATTTCTAACTATTAATATCTCGCTTTCTCTCTCTTATCTTTTTTTCCTAGATAATCAAAAAATAGTATGAATTATTCTCACGGAGCAAAACTGCCTCTCTCTATCACCCACGAAATCAAAACCTATAAAGATTCATACTATTCTACTTTATTAAATGAAGGGGGGAGTTGTCAGTTTTGGTGCAGTGACATGTACAATTACTTACTCGCATCTGGAGGGTCAAACGGAAAAACATCAAAAATCAAAAACAAAAATGAAAAAAAGACGAGATAGCAAAAGCTGGTAATTTTGATCATCGTAATTGGAAACAATTTACGTTTTTTCCTAAAAACAGGAGGGCGAGCAAATTCAGAAATCAATAGAATAGTGTCGAATAAGTACTAATATTAACAAAAACAAAACCAACTGGGTAAACCGTCTTGTTCATTAAACACAATCGGATTGGATTACGGAGTAAAAATAAGAAATGGGTCAGCGAATAACAATTTTTTCCCAATAAAGGGAATAAGATTAGACTTTTTTAGGATTGATGGAAGACATGGGCGAATGGAAAAGACAGAGATTTTGAAAATCTAATAAAAAATTAATTTCCTTTCTGCTCCTCTTTTTTTTTTTTTTTTCTTTTCTTCCGTTGATCATAACAAAGTCTTCGGGCGGTAAAATCTGGATCGAGTAGTATTTGTCTGGGTTGCTTTTGCGATGTCGTCTTCTGAAGTGGATAGCTGTACTTGACCCTACTGTTAGAAACGTATAAATTAAGCAAAATTTTCTCGTCAGAGATTTTAAAAATATATAACAGATAAAAAATTTATTATTTGTTCATAAGTTAATAATTGTAAATTTTAAATTGATATGTTGCATATATTAAGAAAGCTTGATATAAACATTAATAATTATACTTAAATTTTTTATATATCTTATTGAATTTTTAAATTGATCTTATAAAATTTTATTTATTGATCATTATGACTCACTTATTTTTATATAATTTTAATTATTTTTATAAACAATTCTTTTGCAATTATTTTCAAATTATTATGTTAAAAATATTAAAATTACTAACCTCCTTATGAAAAATACTGAATCCACCCAAAATTTGTTATCAGGAAAAAAGTGTTGTTTGAACAGTAATAGCAACAGTGAGTTTTTTGAGGATCATAAATATGAGCATCTTTTTTTTATTATTATTATTTTTTTTTGATGATTTTTGCTATCATGTTTATGAACACTCTAATTAAATACTATTTTTATATTTGATATGAAATACAATAACTCAACAATAAATAATCAATATCAATATCAAGTTTTCAATAGCTTAACCAACAAAATTTTCAAATCATTTTACTGTATATATAGATCTGTTTAAGTTAATTTCTCAAATATACATTATCAAAAAGCTTAGTGTATTGCTTTTTCTCAACCCTTGTCATATATATTGATGCATTCCAGTATTTGGCTGTTGTATGAATTAGGAGGCTACTGATCGGATTTTCGTATCCAGTTGATCTAAAGTAGATTCGGCCTCTGTCACCTTAAACCTAAATCCCATGCAGCATAATGAACAAATGAAATATCAGAGGATTGATGGAACTCGCTTCCCATTATATCATCTGACGCTCAAATTAAAATTTTTTCTGTAAAAAAAGAAAGATTACAGATGTAAAATGATGTGAAAGGATACGCTATTAAGGGGATTGAGTGTTAGGTTGAAGGTCAAAGTTTCGAACGGTGCGTTCGACGAAAGTGATTTATAAAAAGATGCGCCTGTCAGGGAGCGTCTTTGATGATTCTTCCTGTGGATGTCGAAGGGTTGCTGGGATGCTCAGCGGAAGCGACAAGATTGCTATTAGGGCTTGCTTGTTGTGGAACTTTGCGTTGTGTGTTTAGGTGTGTCCCCTTCTATTATGATAAAGGGGTATTTATAGTATAGGCAGTCGGTGCAGCTTTCCTTGGCCGGTGACAATTGGCCGCAAAGCTGTCCGGATATTGCGGAGATCAAAATAAGGCAATAACCGCTGGCTGGAGGATTCCTTCCTACTTTAATGCGATCATGGGGGGCTTTTGTTATGATAGTTACCATTGGGAAAAGATTTACCTCGACTATCGTTGTCATTTTGGAGATGATAATGTGAACATAAGCGAATATTCTATGAACATCTACGAGGCTATGTTGTCCGATTATGGCAAATAATTTCAGCGCACAAGAAAAAGATTGCGGGCCGTTCTGATTGGGCCAACGATGATTGCTTAGCCAATTGGGCCATTGCTTGGATCTTGGGTTTGCCGAGCATGTTGCAGGGCAACTTCCTCTTGGGTCTCTTCTTTTTGCAGGTAGGCCTTTCTCATGGGCCGGCTCTTAGTCGGACCCATCATATATCATTAAGAATCTTAAAAGCATGAGTTATATGGATATGAATTGGAAAGCGAAAGTACTCTCATATCAAAGCTACAAAGATTCACGTATTTATTACAATAAATGATTCATGTACTCTTTATGTAAACTTGAGTTATATATTAAACTAATTGAGAATTTATGTTAAAAATTGTCCGCATAATACTACGTATGATTAAAATCGAATTCAAACAAAAAAATGTCAAATTTAAATAAAAATTTATTATCACTAAGCCAAATAAATTCAAATTTTAACCCAATAATCTAATCTAAAAAATCATAATTATGTCAATTTATAATTAAAAACAGTTGGGTCAAGTCTGTTCATAAATAAAATATTTACATAAAAAATACCTTAATCTTTTTAAAAATATAATGTTTAAATTAAACATTTTCAAATGAAGAATATTTATATCAAAAAAAAAAACTTACTAATTATATATTATTTAATATATTAAGATAACTTTTAATTTTGGCATTTATCTAAAATAAAAAATTGTATATTTAAAAAATCATAATCCAAGCCAATTGAGCCAATTCGGTCATTTTGACCAATGTCTGTCCTACCCAAAAATTAAATCAAAGTTCATTTTTTTTATAGCATCCATTCATGATATTTATATGCATTGATTATAATCTATAAAATTTTAAATTGGTTAAGTTAATTGGTCACGGAGTCCGATTTTGATTAGATATACACAGCACACTACTTCATGTACACTTCTACACAAAATCCCATAAAAATCTCCATTTATAAATAGAAAAATAATATTCATACTCATTATTTATAATTATTAAAATATTAACTCTTAACTTATTCATAATTATTTCAAATAAATAACTAAATATATAAATAAAAATTTTTAATTCTATTTTTATATCATTCAATTCTTTAAAAATAATTATTCTATTCCTATCTTATTTCATTTCAATAACTAAACATACCTGTTGGGCCCCAGTATGAAGGCCCATAAAGGCACGGCCCAAGTAAGAGGCCCAGAGACACTCTCACAAATGGAGGAGATCAGGCAGCCCAGGGCCGAGAGCCGAGGTTCGCAAGCTGCCCGAGCAGCCGGGGAAAAGCACTCGGACTTTCCCAGAAGGCCCCAGAGCCGCTCCTCCTCCTCTTGCCCGCGAGCTTACAGGAGTCTCACAACTGGGACGAGACCACCCGTTCATGGCGGGATGCCATCTCCCCAGCCTTATTTCACGGTTTCAAAAAACGTGCACCATCGATCGCCCGCCAGCCCAGCGCGCTAATCAAATCAGCGAATATCAGGATCCTGTCTGCAGCCCACCACGTTCGAATCTTTGCGTGGCCTTGCCCGTCACATGCCACTCCCCACACGTCAGTTGCATTAAAAGGAAGCCGGTGGACCCGACTCCTCAACCGGATGAACGCCCGTGTCTGCTCCCCCAGCGGCTCGGTTTCCACTATAAATACACAATAAGGCCCCTTTCAAAGGAGAGCTTTCCAGGACTCTACGACTCGAGCCCTAAACCTCAACCTGCATTCTCCCTCTCCAAGACCAACTCTCCACGGAGAAGAGTAAAAAGGCTCAAAAAGCATAGCTTCCTTAGGAGAGAAACAAAACGCGTGAGGCAGTGAAGGGATTAACCCTCATAAGCGCATGCTTTGTAAAATCTCAAACCCATAGTGAAGCTTTTTTACGGGCCTGAGCCTCGTGGTTTCCCCCATTTCAAGAGGAGGTTTCCCCGTAAAACATCCGGTCTCAATCTTCATCTCCGTGTCCAACACTTCGTTCAGCTCAGATTACACGGAAACCGCGGTTGAATTGGACACACCTCTGCATCTCTCGGCCTGATTGGATCCCTTGGATCCAACGCCCCTTATCAACGAGCTCCTGAGAGATCCGACTGGGACCTCGCCAACCTCTGCATCTCTCGGACCCGTGGAACCAGAACGCAACAATACCATTATTCTATTAAGATATGTGGAAAAAAAAGAATAATAGCTGCATTTACTATTTTTAATAGTCATATTATATTTTTAGTATAAATTAGTGTAAAAATCTTTACGGGACTAACGTATTTATACAATCATCACTTTTATGACTTTATAATTCGAAAATAAATATGATAAATATATAGGCTTCAGCATCCGGCCCATTAGCTAAGTCCGGCCCGTTAGCCGAGCAAGCCGCCAAGCCAAGCCGTGAAGTCGGCTTAATCAAGCCGTTTTCGAGCCAAATCGGGCCGCCAGAAGGGTTTTGTTTCGTTTCATCTTCCTCGACTGATTCATCACCATTTGCCGTTTAGCTCAATTAATTGTTGAAGTATTAGTGGTCCATTTAGTAATAATAACTCTCCCATTAACTTAATTATCAATTCTCGGCTGGTTTGAGTTTGAAACGCGGTTGAGGTGAATGATGGTTTAACATAAATTGAGCATTACAGTTTTGTCACTGCTGCCTTCAGCGTTACACCCATCTAAAAGGAGTGAAGAGTGTCAGGAAGGTTCAAACTTCCAGTCAAGAATTTCACGTTCAAAAATAGAGCACGCAAATGACGGGAGGTATGAAAGTCGATTCAATATTCCGCTTTAGTGGTTGTTTTAGCCACATAATTTACTTACAAAATATACTCAAATTAATACCTAAATTTATTTTATCAAAAAATTAGGAATTAATTTCTCTTCTTTTACCATGCTTATTTTTTTTTATCTATAAGAGTTACAAAATTTACAGATATATAAAAAAAAAAGATCTCTTCAGTTTTTCTAGAGGGCCTACTTCAACTCAGTAATTATAGAAAAATTTTAAAACCGTCTTTAAGTTTAAATTTAGAAAATCAATTACTCATTATTCAAAAAAATCAACTATCATTATCCTTAATTAATGATTAACAATTCTGTTATTTATAAAACTGAAATACGACTGCTACCATTATTTTATAAACATCCTTTTTATCAAGTGCCAAATTAATTAAAAAAATAATTTTTTATAAAATATAATAAAATTATATTAAATTATAATTTTTAATTATTTTAATAAAATATTAAATGTATATTATATCGTATAAAATAATTCTTAAAAATAAAGCATGAACAAAATATGAGCAATATATCTCTTCTAAAAAATCGCGTAAATTTGGCCTTTTTGTTTGAAGCTGAGACGATAGCCAGTACGAAGCACAGTAGAACTGTGGTCCCCGTCAACGTAATTAATTTAAATTTTATCAAATATTAATTATTTAAATTCGTTATTCTGACACTAAATAATTTATTTTTTAACTTTTATGAAACAATCGGGATGCTTGGTGATCGATTAGTCAATTCAGTCATAGGTCAGAGTCGTTGGATCATCAGATTTTTGCTAATTTTTTTTATATATATTTAAGTCCTAAAAATAAAATTCATAATTAAGAATTAATACTAAAATTTTAAACCTATTTTTAGTTTTATTAATCAACATTATGTGAAATTAAATAGTATATGATTGATGTGTTTTGGATCTAAATTGCTGACGGATTAAGGTGCTACTTGATCTTTCACGATAAGTTGAACAGAAGTGAGTCCAATCTCTATTCTTAATAACCTAAATCTTACACGCTACAATTTAAAAATAATAGGTCAGAGGATCGGTAGGACTCATTCCCCGATTTATTTTTCGACGCTAGTCAATAATCTTCCTCAAAGAGATATAAAGTTGTAAGGGTGAGGGATATACATGATGATATAAGAATACGGGATTTGAGTTTGACTTGAAGGTTGCGCTCGACGTGAAGCGGCATTGTGCTCAGCAGGAAGCGGCTTTTAAGATTGAAGAAACAAGAATTGTAAAGGAATTCTTGAGAGACTCTTGGGGTAGAGAGTTGTCTTATTATGAGCTCTTGAGTGTGTATTTGAGTCTGTCTTTTCTTTGTAGGGCGAGGATGTATTTATAACTTTTGAGTCAACTCAGCCTTGCTTGGCCGTCAAGGATAACCGACAACTATTTGTGTGGATTTGGGAAGCTGTTATGAGGATCGTTGGTGCTGGTTATAGCAACCGTTATAAGTTAGGAAAATTTTTCTTCTTTGTGGCGATACTGGATACGACGGGTATGGGAGTTGCCATTAGATAAGATCTGCTATGTTGGAATTAACGTTGTGGGAGAGATCATGATCGGGGGCAATATTTGGGATGCCAGCCTAATTAAGGCAAGTAATTTCAATGCGCAGAAAGAAGATCGTGGGCCGTCCTAATTGGGTCGAGGTCAGCTTTGGCTATTCGGGCTGATTGGGACGCTGTTTGGGTTAATGGAAACGTTAACTGAACCTTGAACCTACGGTGCCATGTTGCGGGCCGGATACCCTTAGGATCCATTGTCTGTCCATTGCTATCATCTCCATCGCTAGCCCCCCATGTTAGGAGGTTTGAATTTTCAACCCCTAGCAAGTTTATTAAAGGAACGTTGCTTGTCCTTTTCCACTTTCGTCCTTTCCCTAGGCTACCTCCTCATTCCCTGCATTGCCAGTTCTGGTATGATTCTCTGCAATTGGCAATTTTTTGCAGATTTGTCGAAATGGGGAATCTTTGGCATTTAATGGCTTGTCGATCTTTCCACATGTTATAAATTGAGGGGCTCGCTATGCCATTCATCACACCCTGCTTTTATTAGTCAAGTGGCGTGGGAACCCAAAATCGGCATAAAGCTTGAGTTGCCTACTGCCAAGATTGGAGGGAGCTCATCTCCGATGTTCGAAGGCGTTATCCTAGGATACATGAGAAGTCTGCTTTGGTCACCCTTTTTCACGTGGAAAATTTCTTTGGTCACCTATTTTCATTATGTTTTAGAGCCAAGCCTGCCGCTATTCCTAAGTGGGGCAAGACTTTTCTTTCACTGTGCCTCCCTATTGGGTGGTGGCTTGCCTTCATAATGGGTTTCCGCTCAAACTCTTCGAGAACTGCTATCTCCTGGAGCCATGCCTTGCTGCTGGTTGGGTGGGCACCAGTCCTTGAGCTCAAGCTCATTTCTTCCTTATTGCAGGGCGAGGCTTTCCTTTCTCTTTGTCTCCCTTTGGATAACTGCCTGTCTTCGTAATGGGCTATTGTTCTGATTCCTCAAGAATTGTTGTTCTTGTGAGTCATGTTTTGTCAGGTGCACGCTAGGCTTTTGCTCGGGCTCCTCTTGTCGCTCGCTTATCTGGAAGTTGATTGCAATTAAGTTGAGTAGAGTTTTTACAACCGGATCACCATTCCATGTGCTCTTTTTTTGTTATCTTCCCCTTTGTTGTATATCTGCCCTTGGAAGCATTGTATTTTGTAAAAAGAAATTAATGAATAGAATTAGCAAGCATTTATGCCCATATTGTTTGTCTCTTCAATTTTTTCTGGATGTTGCCTTTTTTTTTTACGCTGGACTGGATTGAGAGGCTGTTAGTTCGGTCTGATGCTAAACTTCTGTCAATTCATTCTGAAGCCGGATTGGCTTCCACACACTCGTCAATCGGCTCTGAAGCCAGACTAGATTGTGGGCCCTATTAGTTCGGCTTGAAGTCGAACTGGCCGTGGGTCGGTTAAATAGTTAAATGGGTCGAATGCCAGACTGGATTGTTGATCAGTCAAACTGGCTAAACACTAGACCGGATCGCTGACCAGTCAAATTGGCTGGATCCCAAACTGGATTGCAGACTAGTCTAATAGGCCGAGCACCAACTGATTCACTGATCAGTCAAATCGGCTGGATACCAGATTAGATCCAGATCAGTTAGACAGGCTAGGTACCGGACTAGATCATCGGCCTATCACTCCAGTTTCGAGTTCATTACAACTGCTCGCCGCAAATTTGTTGTCCTCGAGAAGTGGAGTGCAGTGGCCTAGGAAGTCACACTACTATGACATATGGTCTTTCCAGCCCTGCCAAGTACTTGCCGCCCGTATGATGGCAAGTTATACACCAGGCGATTGATGTGCATCGATGCCTTCTCGTGCTAGCACATGTCCAAGTCATCATGCCTGCGACTTTTCAGGGCGTCGTTTCGAATTTTGAATGATGGCCTGTATAAAACGATGCCTTCTTATCATTTTTTCCATTCTTCTTCCTTCTCTTGAGTCAATTTTCTCTCTGATTTTGCCATTTGATTTTTTCGCATCTATTACTTCTTCATCTCCATGGCTCTTGGTGTTGGTACGATTCGTTCAGTTCTTATCGCCGCCGATATTGAGGCATTATACGTGCAGTATAATGTCTCAATCATGATTTCGTTTGGGGTGCCACTGGAGTATAATAGCGCCTGTTCTCCTCAAAATGGGTTCATTAGCATTTATAAGGCCCACCTAAGGAACAACCTTCACTTCCCCTATCAGCAAGAGTTGTATGAAATTTTGGTGGACCTGGGAGTTCCAATTGCAAGATTTCATACCAATGTCATGAGGTATTTATACTATCTTTGTGTATTTCTTAGCCATCACTGGAGTTCGTTGAACACAGTGGCCGTGAAGGTAATCATCCGGTTCTATCGGAGTGGAGACTGAATTTCATTGTCTCCTAGAGATTTACATATAAGAAAAGGGATCCCGGACTCAGTGAAGAACTAGAAGGACCAATTCTTCTTCATTAAGGTCACCTCTAACTAGGCCCTCTCAAATGATTGGGGCAATGTGCTGATGTCCTTCACCGGTAAGGCTTCACACAAGGAGGTGGATTTTGTTAGGTTGCTGACGGAGCTAGTTCGAGTAAATACTGGCTTCTTTAACAAGAAGGACCGCCTCCTATTTGCTAAAGCACTTGTGCTAGCCAAGTGAGAGTTTCCCTTCGAGGATACAGGAGCCACCGCTCCATCGCCTTCTCAGTCCAAAAGGAAGGATGGAACTTTGTACATCAAGGATCCTTTTGAGGTCGCGTCTCAGCGGCGAATGGCATTGTCATCGGGCTCTTCCTCTTCTTCCACTGCCCGGGGCCTGCCAACAGTGGATTGAATGCGGGGCCTAGGCAAATCGTCTAAGGAACCGGTCTCCATCACACCTTCTTCAATTGTTGGCACCATGGAGGAGAGTGTTGGGGCTGCTGCGGTCGGCGAGCCCCCCGCTCTTCCTGCAAGGGTATCGGGTGAGCCTAAGGTTGGGGGATCAATTAGGCCAATTTGCGCAATGGCCCAAGTCAAACAAGAGGTCCTCACAGTTGTGACTGCATTGCCTGAGCATTGAGTGCCCAACCCCTCCTATGAGTTATCCGGAGAGGGTCCCGATGAGGTCCACCCGATGGAGGCCTAGACGAGGGGTGATGTTGAGGCAGTTGCAGCCATGGAGTGTCTCGTTTGGAGATTCCAGCGTCTGATGTCGCAAGGGGTCCGGTGGCTTCCCCATCAAGTCCACGTCCTGGGAGCCTTGGTCGGAGCAGGAGTTCACTCTGGCTTCTTCATCTAGGGTGCCCTTGAGTGCTGCCACCGCTAAACTGCGTTACATTCTGGTAAGCTTCGGGGAACTTTTAACTTTACTTGTAACGGCCTAACTTAATCTCCTTTTCTTTCTTTATTTGTAGGATAACAAGATGGTGCGGATTTTGCTGACATGATTGCACCAACGGTCATCCAGGATTCATCAGCTAGGAGGGGAGGTCTAGCGCTTGATCTAGACACGTGTCGACCCAAGTGTGCTCGGGGAGATGCAGGGACAAGTGGATGCCGTCACATCTGAGGCCCAACAATGCTGTGATTAGGTCTCCAGTCTTGAACTTCAATTGTCTGAGGCCAAAGAGGAACTGCAAAGATCCAATGACACTTTTCAGGCAACCAAGCAACATCTCACGAACCTCCAGAGCGAGAATGTTAGGTTGGAAGCTGAGCTGACGACCCGATTCAACCAAGAGGAGGTGGGCCAGGCTCTGAACACTAGATTTTCTGACGGCATTTGCTGTGTTGGTAGATTGCTTCCCTGGCTAACTTTCTTGTCGGCTTCTTTGACAAATGAAACAGGGGTGCCTAACGCCGATTCAATTTGCTTGATTTTTCTAATAGGGGGAGCCCTCGTAACGTTCCTTGGGGTGCCCCGAGCCTCAGGATAGCCTTCTTCTTTTTTTTTATAGTGTTGGTACAATTATATAGACTGACTTTGCAATGAATCAATGAAAAATTTTCCAATCATTGCCATAGTTTTTATATTTTTGTACTATTTTATTTTGATGCATAATTGTTTGCCGACTAAACATCATCATTGTCGTTGCCGGGCCTTAGCGAAGTTAGGGTTATCACTCACGTGCAATCACTGGAGTTCATTATTTTTATGTATCGGATCTTAACTTGCTGACCATCTTCAACTAACGGTACTCGTCCTTGTTAGGGGAGTCGCCACACTCATACTAAAAAGTCCTTTAAGGTTTTAGTATTCGACTGCGCATAGGCCGCTTGGTACGAGACTGAGGTTTAAATTCTATCGTGTGTGGGCTGCTCAATGTGGGATTAAGATTTAAATTCGACCATATATGGGCCGCTTGGTACTAGATCGAGGTTCAAATTTGACCGAATATGAGCCTCTTACTGTGGGATCGAGGTTCAAATTAGACCACGTGTGGGCCACTCGATGTGGGACCGATGTTTAGTAACAGGTGAATGAGAATTCGCCCAACTTAGGAGCAGTATAGGTTATTTGAACTTATACAATATCACATAAGTATTCATATAAACAAACAATCAATTAATAACAATTATCAATCAGTAAACAAGTAAACATATTATTTCATTAATGTGATGCTCTTACAAGCATATTCGGTAATATATACTGGACCTACCTAGGCTCGGCATGAGATTGCTGTTAATACTTTTTGTGGTTGACGGCATTTCACGTCTTTGGGACCAATTTGCCTTTTTGGGTGTAAAGCTTATATGCACCATTACGCAGGATGGTCGAGGTGAGGAATGGGTCTTCCCAATTCGGGGAGAGCTTGTTTCTGTTAGCGTTATTATTCGTGGCTTATATACTCTATAGAACCAGGTTCCCTATCTAAAATTAGCGAGCCTTCACCTTTTTGTTGTGCCACTAGGTGATCTATTGTTGATAGGCAGCAATGTGTATCTTGGCCACATCTCGTGCTTCTTCGAGCAGGTCAAGATACTATCTGAGTTGCTGGGAGTTGTTCAGTGGATCAAATCCCTTATCCTGGAGACTGGACAGGATGACCGCCTCAGTTCCATAGTTTAGACTGAAGGATGTCCCACAGGTCGGCTCCTTTGGTGTCATTTGGTATGACCATAATATGGAAGATAGCTCATCCACCCAAGAGCCCCCATTGTTTTCCAGTTTAGTTTTTAGTCCATGTAGTAAGGTTCAATTGGTAACCTTTACCTGCCCGTTTGCTTATGGATAGACAATTGAGGTTTGAATCAACCAGATATCCAAACTAGTGTAATATTTGGTGAAGTGCTTGCTAGTGAATTGGATTCCATTGTTAGCCATGATGATCTCAAAAATCTCAAATTTGCAAATAATATTCTGCCAAACGAACTCTGTGGCATTTCGCTCAGTGTTCCGAGCTAATAGGGAGGTTTTGACCCAATTTATAAAATAGTCGATATCCATTATGACAAATTTCCTCTATCCTGATGCGGTGGAGAAGAGGTTGAGTATGTCGAGTCCCCATTGATCAAATGGCCAAGGGGCTTGAAGGGTCCTTAGCTCCATGGGCGGTTGATGAGGTAGGTTGCTATGGATCTAATAGTTCTTGTAGAAGTCCATGGTGTCTTTTTTCATTATTGGCCAATAGTAACCTTTGCGCATTATCTTGAAGGTAAGGTTCTTGCCTTCAACATGTGACCCACAAATGTAGAGATGTACCTCACTTAACACGTAGTCAGCTTCCTCTGGCGTGATACACTACAAGTACGAGGTGGAGTACCATTGGCGGTACAACCTCCCATCAATGATAGTGTACCAGCTAATCTTCTTGTGCACGCGTTTGGTGTCATTCGAGTTCTCCGAATTATATCTCTACTAATGACATCAAAAGACTTGTAACACTTCTTGTTTGAATTCTTCTATACTTTAAGAGGTCAAGAATTCTCACATGTCTCTCAAGTACTGCTATGGGTTTTCAGTCGTGGCGGCTTTCACTAGCTAGCAACCTTCCAATTGTCCACCTTCGGGATGTGCACCATCTCCATCTTGTCAACTTCTAGGCCATACTCCTTACTCTGGTGAGGTACTTCGCAAGCAAATGGCTTGACACATTGAAACTTTTGCAAACTTGGTTAACGATCAGCTCTGAGTCGCTATAGATGATTAAATACCTTGCTAAGCACTCTTTTTCCAGTCACAACCCAGCGAGCAAGGCCATGTATTTGCAACATTGTTGGTGACCAAAAATTTGAGTTTCAACGAGCACCTTATCTCCAACCTATCGACGGTCTCAGGACTACTCCGGCAACATTGCTTGCTTGTGCTGAGGCCTCATCAACGTGTAGTGTCGAGTTCATTGCCTTCTCCGGCTGGCATTCAGCTTCCGTGGGACCATTGGTATCGGGACCGAGGTTATGGTCTCAACAATGAAGTCCGCCATGGTCTTTCCCTTCATGGCCGGCTTTGGCTTGAAATCTACGTTGAACTCGCCCAATTCGATGACCAATTTGACTAATTGCCCTAATATGTTGGGTTTCTATGGGATTTCCTTCAAGGGTTGATCGGTCAGGACAACTATTTTGTGTACATGAAACTAGGGCTGCAATTTTCTGGCCAAATAAACAAGCACCAATGCGATCTTTTTGCATGGGTATAGTGAGTCTCAGCCCATGTCAAAGTCTTACTAACATAATAAACCAACCGCTGTATGTCAGATTGCTATTGAATTAAAATTGAGCTTAGCGCCACTTCAAAAACTGCCAAATATGGGTACAGCTCCTCGCCCTCCTTCGGCGATGTCAGGAGAGGGGGGCTAGTAAGGTACTCTTTTAGCTCCTAAAACGAAGCTTGGCATTCAACTATCCATTAAAAGTCGTTTGTCTTTATTCCTCTCAGGACCTTGTCGATGGGGAGGTATTTGTCCCCAGATTTTGTCAGAAAGTGGGAGAGCATTGCAAGTCTCCCGGTTAGCCTTTGTACGTCATTCACGATCTATAGTGAGCTCATATTCATGATCGCCTTTACCTTTTCGGGGTTTGCCTCAATCCCTTGTCGAGAGACAATGAAACTCATGAACTTTTTAGATGATACTTTAAAAACACACTTGGGCTGGTTCAACTTCATTTAGTGTGCTCAGAGCACCTTGAAGTCCTCGCTGAGGTCACAGATATGGCCGTTGGTGGTTTTACTTTTGACAAGTATGTCATCTACATATAACTCCAGTATTCCAGCCAATTGGAGCTTTAAACATTTTATTCATGAGCTGTTGGTACATGGCACCCGTATTCTTTAGCCCAAATGGCATAACTTTGTAACAGTATGTCCCCTAGTCCTTATGAAGGTGATATACTCATTGTCCTTGAGATTCATCCTAATTTGGTTGTTTCCCCTGTATGCATCCATGAAACTAAGCAGCTCGTTTCCGAAGGTGGTGTCAACCATTAAGTCGATCCTGGGTAGCGGGAAGCTGTTCTTCGGGCATGCCTTATTCACATCGGTGAGGTAATGCACATGTGTCACTTTTCGTTGTTCTTCTTGATAAGGACCATATTAGAGAGCCAGTCTGAATATTAGACTTTCCTACCAAAGCCCGTGTCTAGCAATTTCTTTACCTCCTTTCGGATGGCAATAAGCTTTTCGATGGAGTGGTTCCTCTGTTTCTACTTAACGAGCTTGTGACCTAGATCGGACCCAGCCTCTAGACCATTACTTCTATTGGAATCCTTGGCATGTCTACGGGGGTCCATGCGAAGATGTCAGAATTCTGCTAAAGGAAAATGATTAACTGGTCGCGTAGGAATTCGATAAGCGAGCCCCCTATCTATACAAATCTCTTTGGATCGCTGGGTTCCAGAGGAATGCAGTCTATCCTTTCATCAGTCCGGGCTTACTGTAAAATCGCTTCGCATCTGTGATCGAAATCCTTTGTCTGCCAGTTCGAAATGCCTTAAGTAACATAGGACAGGTAGCACATCTGGCCTATTGCTTGACCGCCCAGAACTTCTCCAATGCCAATGGGCATAGAAAACTTCATCTTTAAGTGCACGATCAATGTTAAGGCTTTAAATGCGGTCTGGTAGGACGGGTCTAGAATGGCATTGTAAATGGAAGGTAGATTAACTACCAAGAATGTTGGTACGTGGGATGCCATCCTAGGATACGTTCCCAAGGTGACTTCATACTGCATGATTCTTTGGACAGGCACCAGCTCATTATCCAACCCATTAAGGGGTCTTTCGATTAGTTTTAATTGACTCTTTTTTAGCCCCACTTAAAATAGGCATCCCAGGTAAAGTAAATTATGCGAACTTTCGTTATTGATAAAGACTTGTTTCAACTGGTAATCGACCATATCAATTGAAATAAGCGTAGATATAACTAGAGGGTCAGAGTGGGGAATCATTACATGTGACATATCTTCTTTGCTAAAACTAATGACATCCTCCGTAACTCTACCCTCAGTTTCTTTGAGGTGGTCTCGAGGTGGTTCAAGGGGTGGTCCTTGGAAGGTTTGGTTGCCACCATGTTGACGACTCCGTATGCAACTTGATTCATCAGCCGCTACTGCTTCATCCTCTTTTTGCCTGCTCCACCAGATGCCTGCTTTGAGTTTTACAGGAACTTGGTGAGGTATCCTCTCTGCATGAGCTCCTCAATCTCTTTCTATAAGGTTCAACAAACCTCTATAGTGTGACCTGGAGATCGATGGTAGTGACAATATTTCATCTGATCTCCTCACTTCGGGTTCTTGACGTTTTCAGCCACTTTAGGAATTTTGCTTCCTGGATCTGTATAAGGATGTTAATCCAGAAGTCATTAGGAGGGTTCAAGTTTAGGGGCTCGAACTCCCTTCGGGCTCCTGGTTCCACCTTGGGCTGCTTACTTAGATCTCGAGAGTTAAAGCAGTTTCCATTTCTCTTTCTTCCGTTCGAAGGTCCCTAGTAGAGATGGTCCTTGCGCTTTGAACGCTTAACCTCGTTAGCCTCTTTGATCTCCATATAAGTACGAGTGATGGCTTCGATCTCGAGAAAAGTCCAGGAGTCCTTGTGAGCCAGATGTTTGAAAAACTCGCCCGACTTCAGAATTAATATGAAGGTGCTCAGTTTCACTTCGTTAATCAGACGGGGTATCTTGCGGGCTTCAGTGGTGAACTGGGCTAGGAAGATCATAAGACTTTTGTTTGACCCCTACTTGATACGGGGGAGGTGCCAAGACTGCCTTTCCTCCCTTCGGCTAAAAACGAATTAAGTCAGAAAACTATCAGTGAGCTCCTGGAACGTCTGGATTGAATTTGATTAGAGGCGGTAAAACCAAATTCGGGCATCCCCCTTAAGGGTCAATGGAAAGTACAAGTACATAGAGACCTCGTCTAGACCGTGGAAGCTCAATAGGTTGCGAAAGTGGTCTAAGTAGTCTATCGAATTAATGCTTCTGTGATAGGGTCTCATGGTAGGCATCTTAAACTTCTAAGGGAGTAGATGCGTTCAGATCTCCATTCTAAATAGTGATCGCTTCAGATCTGTAGAGTGTCGCTAAGCGTCTCCTTGAACACGTGTTGCCATATCTTTTCCACTTGCTCCTCCATTTGAGAAAAGACTGTAGCCCTCTTCGCGTTGAGGTAAGTTCTCAACTCCGAGTGGTTCGACAAGCGATACGAGGCTGATCGGTTGCTGTTGCTGGTCAACTGAATGTTGCATGAGGCTCCCTCTTAGGTCAGAGGCCTCTATTCATCATGTGAGTAATGAGGATTTTACCACTTTGGGCTCTCGTCCGATGTCCTGCGACCAAGCCGGCCCTCAAAATGCGAACAACCCCATTGCTCGAAGCCACTCGAGCTTTGAGGTCATTTGGGAGTCGCGCCTTATTGGTTGGGTGCTTCTTTCTCTGACTTTTTTTGTTTTGGTGTCTGAACTACGAGTGGTGGAGGAGGAGCCCCCAACCTACACTGGCGAGCATAAAGGGTCTGAAGCATTTGGAATATGTTGTCCACCCCGTTGGCGAGCGCTTACATGAAGGGTGCCGATCGCTCCTCTACATGGCTACTGCAGAGGGGTTGTTACCATGAGGGTGACGTCTTTGGTCGAAGCACTGGTGTGGGCTCTGATATTGACCATGTTTGCTTTGGTAGGGATGGTGGTTGGGCTTTCCGTTTGCCTTCACACAGATGGTGCCAATGATGCGTTCTAAATTTGGATTGCCAACGGATTAGGGTGCCACTTGGTCTTCCGCGATAAATCAAATAGAAGCAAGTCCAGTCTCCGTTCTCAATAGCTTAGATTCTACATGGCACAACTCAAAAGTAAGAGGTTAGAGATTCGGTGAAACTCACTTTTTGATTTATCTTCCGACACTCAAGTAAGTAATCTTCCTCAAAGAGATGAAAAGATATAAGGGTGAGGGATATACGTGATGATGTAAGAGTACGAGGTTTGAATCTGACTTGGAGATTATGCTCAACGTGGAACTACTTTTAAACGACGTTGCGCTCGACAGGATGCGGCTTTTAATATTGAGGGAGTAAGAATTGTGAAGGAATTCTTAGGAGGCTCTTTGGGTAGAGAATTATCTTTTTGTAAGCTCTTGAGTGTGTATTTGAGTCTGTCTTTTCACCGTGGGGCGAGGAGATATTTATAACCTTTGAATCAATTCAACCCTGCTTGGGTGGCCAAGGCTAGTCGACAGTTGTTTGTAAGGATTTGGCAGGCCATCATGGGGATCGTGGTTGTCGGTCATAGCAATCGTGATCAGTTAGGAAGATTCATTCCTTCTTTATGATGATTTTGGATGCGGTGGGTATGGGAGTTGCCATTAAGTGAGATTTTCTACATTGGAATTGCCGTTCCGAGAGAGATCACAATTGGGGGCAATATTCGATGTGCCGGGTTAGTTAAGGCAAGTAATTTGATTGCGGGAAGAGGATGGTAGGGCGGTGGTCGGCTTTTAGGTCATGGGCCAAGCGGGACCAGCTCTTGCATAGGCGGGTGGAAAGCGTTGGCCGGCGTTGGAGTGGGTGACGTGTTGTGGGCTGAATACCCTCATGATCCACTGTCCATCCGTAGGCCTTCATGTCGGGCCGGCCTATTTCTGTCGTCTCCATCAGTGATAATTATTTACAAATTTTAAAAGAATAAAGAAATATAATTTGAAAGTGGTGAATTATTTGTTAATTATATTTACTAAAATTAGACCAAATATATTAGTATTTTTAATTGTTTTGGTTGAAAAGAAATAAGTGAATCATAATTTTATTTTCTTAAATTACTTATTTTAAAAATTGTATAAAAATATTATAAAAAATTTAAACAAAAATATTTTTTAAAAATATTTGAAATATATAATTTATAAATAAAATATTTTCTATAGTAAAAAATATTTTCAAACATTTTACTAAACTAAAACTTCTATCATTACTATTGTTTATGTTTATTTTAAATTTCATACTTTTAAAAAAATTTAAAATTTGTGTTGGCCAATTATTTTATTTATTTTTACCTACGGATTAAAATTTTAATCAAGCCTTAATTTCCCTTTTTTTTTCTCTCATTATTTAATTACTTCTACCACCAAAAGAATAGAATTTGAATTTCACTTAATTTCAATCATGTTAAATATTTAATTACAATTTAAATTTTTTATCTCATCATTTAATTATTTATATTATCCAAATAATAAAATTCACATTTTACTTAAGTGTTGTTATGCTCGAGCTGTGAGGGCTATTAATCATATCGATAATTCAATGTGCCCATTAATCTGGAATTGAATTTATTTAGGAAAAATATCTTTTTTTTCTCATGGTACCTTGCTTTAACTCCCTTACTTTATAAAACTTTTGTTATTTGGTCGGTTATTCTTAAGTAAGTTCCCAAAGGGCTTAGTTAATCAATGATTTATTTTTTATTGCTCGCTTCCTTTTTGTTTGTTTCGAGATGTGCCCTGTTGAGCGAAGTCTATTTTTCAATGAACTAACTAAAATTTAAAGAACAATGCTAGCATGCATACTTCAGTTGAACGGAGAAGTGGTGAAACATGCAGGAACCATATATCTAATTACTCAGTAGCGGCACAAAGCCCCCGACAACGAGTTGGCTCCTATCTTGCGAGCAATGCCCACTACTTAGTCCCTAGGCTTTAGGCAGAGGAGATGTGGGAAAAATTATCAGTTTGTCCCTCGATCTAAGTATTATATTTTATTATTTATTAAAATATTCTCTGAAAAAGGGTGTTGTTTAGGGAATATCATCAGAGATGTGCATCTTATTATCTATTTATATTAATATGATCGTATTAAAATAGATAGATAAATGACCGTTGTATCATTTAAAGGCATCCAAAAAATATCTTTAAGATATTTCTCTATGAAGAAATTCTACCACATTTGAATTTGAGCAAAACCTTTACTGAAGTTATCCCATTCTTGTATCGAACCCTAACAATTAGCAAAATCATTCCATTATTAAATTAATAAATCTAATTAATGATGGATGTGACCAATAAGTCGATATCACAATAGACGAAAGATATATAAATAACTAACTAAATTGCAGAAATTAAAAATATACCACAAAAAGTGGTTCAAAACACGATTATACCATGATATTGAATTATATATAAGGTTATATGTCTAAACAAAATTAGAGTTAACAATAATCGCAATTGTCTGCTGCTGGACAAACCAACATTCCACTACACCTCTAATCATAAATATTGAATTAGATAAATCAATATAGAATCATACAACTAAATAAACATTCTAAAACTATTGTTTTACAACAATTACAATATCTAAAATTTAAATTTTTAATCCTATTTTTTTTCAGTCAACTCTTCCAACAATCCTATTTTTCTAAAAGTGATTTGAACCGCTAATTTGAATGGGTTAGTAAAAAAAATTAGTAAGTCAAAAATACAGTAAAACATATAATTTGCATAATCAATGTACATTTTACCTTAAATCATGCTGTAAAAATAATAATCCAAATTTTATAAGTAAAATAACCAATTTCCATAACCAACGTGCACGGTTTGCAAATTTCTCTTTTTTAATTCTTAAACGAAACGTACTATGCAAATTCTGTTCAAACATATTTATTTTTATGAACCAAGGATTAGTAGGACATTATTAATAAATAATAGGATAATTGAAACTCGGGTTATATATGTCTTCATACAACTAAATATTTTACGCTACTATTCAGTACTCATAGGTGGGTTATTCTTAAGCAAGCTCCCATAGGGCTTAGTTGATCAATGATTTATTTTTTATTGCTTGTTTTCCTTTTGTTTGTTCCGAGACGTGCCCTATTGATTGAAGTCTGTTTTTCAATGAACTAACTAAAATTTTAAAGAACCGTGCTAGCGTACACACTTCGGTTAAATAAAGAAGTGGTGAAACGTGTAGAACCACATATTTGATTACTCCAGTGCAGCACAAAGCCGCTGACAACGAGTCGGCTCCTATGTGCCCTACTTAGTCCCCTAGGCTCTAGAGCGAAGGAGATGTGAAAAATTATCAATTTGTCCATTAATCCAAGTATTATATTTAGTTATTTTAATAAAATATTCTCTGAAGAAAGGTGGCGTTTAGGGAATATCATCAGAGATATGCATCTTATCATCTATTTATATTAATATGATCAAATTAAGATAGATAGATAAATGGCCATTGTATTCTTCAAAGGCATCAAAAATATCTTTAAGATGTTTCTCTATGAAGAAATTCTACCACATTTGAATTTGAGCAAAACCTCTACTGAAATTGTCATGTCCTACATATCAAACTCTAATAATTAGCAAAATTATTTCATTAATAAATTAATAAATTCAATTAATGATGGACACAACCAATAAGTTGATATTACAATCAATCAAAGATATATATAATAACCAACCAAATAACGAGAATTCAAAAATATGCCACGACCAAAGTGGCTCTGAAATAACGACTATACTATTATATCGAATTATATGTAAGGTTATACGTCTAAACAAAATTAGAGTTAACAACAATCACAATTATGCTCTTGGACAGGCCAACATTCCACTATACCACTAATCATAAATATTGAAATAGATAAATTAATATAGAATCATACTATTAAATAAACATTCTAAAACTATTGTTTAAAGACAATTACAATATCCAAATTTTAAATTTCTAATCCTATTCATTTCAGTCAACTTTTCCAACAATCTATTTTTCTGAAAATGATCAGAGTCATTAATTTGAAGGGGTTAGTAAAAAAATAAAAATAATAATAAGTTAAAAACTTAGTAAAACATATAATTTGCATAATCAATGTATATTTTACCTTAAATCATGTTGTAAGAACAATAATCCAAATTTTATAAATAAAATAATGAATTTCCATGACCAACGTGCACAGTTTGCAAATTTCTCTTTTTCAATTCTTAAATGGAAACATACTATGCAAATTGTGTTCAAACATACTTATTCTTATGGACCAAGGGTTAGTAGGGCGTTACAAATAAAGAAGAATAATTGAAACTCGGGTTATATATGTCTTCATACAACTAAATATTTTACGCTACTATTCAGTACTCATAGGTGGGTTATTCTTAAGTAAGTTCCCAAAGGGCTTAGTTAATCAATGATTTATTTTTTATTGCTCGCTTCCTTTTTGTTTGTTTCGAGATGTGCCCTGTTGAGCGAAGTCTATTTTTCAATGAACTAACTAAAATTTAAAGAACAATGCTAGCATGCATACTTCAGTTGAACGGAGAAGTGGTGAAACATGCAGAACCATATATCTAATTACTCCAGCGCGGCACAAAGCCCCCGACAACGAGTTGGCTCCTATGCTGCGAGCAATGCCCTACTTAGTCCCCTAGGCTTTAGGCAGAGGAGATGTGGGAAAAATTATCAATTTGTCCCTTAGTCTAAGTATTATATTTTATTATTTATTAAAATATTCTCTGAAAAAGGGTGTTGTTTAGGAAATATCATCAAAGATGTGCATCTTATTATCTATTTATATTAATATGATCTTATTAAGATTGATAGATAAATAACTGTTGCATCATTTAAAGGCATCCAAAAAATATCTTTAAGATATTTCTCTGTGAAGAAATTCTACCACATTTGAATTTGAGCAAAACCTTTACTGAAGTTATCCCATCCTTATATCGAACCCTAATAATTAGCAAAATCATTCCATTATTAAATTAATAAATCTAATTAATGATGGATGTGACCAATAAATCGATATCACAATAGACCGAAAGATATATATAATAACTAACTAAATTGCAGAATTTAAAAATATACCACAACCAAAAGTGGTTCCAAAACACCGATTATACCATGATATTGAATTATATATAAGGTTATATGTCTAAACAAAATTAGAGTTAACAATAATCACAATTGTCTGCTGCTGGACAAACCAACATTCCACTACACCTCTAATCATAAATATTGAATTAGATAAATCAATATAGAATCATAAAACTAAATAAACATTGTAAAACTATTGTTTTAAAACAATTATAATATCTAAATTTTAAATTTTTAATCCTATTTTTTTCGGTCAACTCTTTCAACAATCCTATTTTTCTGAAAGTGATTTGAACCGCTAATTTGAATGGGTTAGTAAAAAAAATTAGTAAGTCAAAAACTCAGTAAAACATATATTTTGCATAATCAATATACATTTTACCTTAAATCATGCTGTAAGAATAATAATCCAAATTTCATAAGTAAAATAACAAATTTCCATAACCAACGTGCACAGTTTCCAAATTTCTCTTTTTTAATTCTTAAACGAAACATACTATGCAAATTTTGTTCAAACATATTTATTTTTATGGACCAAGGATTCGTAGGACATTATCAATAAAGAAGAGGATAATTGAAACTTGAGTTATATTTGTCTTCATACAATTAAAGGTTTTACGCTACTATTCAGCACTCATATGTGGGTTATTCTTAAGCAAGTTCCCAGAGGGCTTAGTTGATCAATAATTTCTTTTTTATTGCTCGTTTTCCTTTTGTTTATTTCGAGATGTGCCCTCTTGAGTGAAGTCTATTTTTCAATGAACTAACTAAAATTTTAAAAAACTGCGCTACCATACACACTTCAGTTGAATAGAGAAGTAGTGAAACGTGCATAACCACATATTTGATTACTCCAGTGCGGCACAAATCCATTGACAACGAGTCGGCCCCCATGCCGCGAGCAATGCCCTACTTAGTCCCCTAGGCTCTAGGCGGAGGAGATGTAAGAAAAATTATCAATTTGTCCCTTAGTTCAAGTATTATATTTAGTTATTTAATAAAATATTCTCTGAAAAAGGGTGGCGTTTAGGGAATATCATCAGAGATATGCATCTTATCATCTATTTATATTAATATGATCGAATTAAGATAGATAGATAAATGACCTTTGTATTCTTTAAAGGCATCCAAAAAATATCTTTAAGATGTTTCTCTATGAAGAAATTCTACCACATTTGAATTTGAGCAAAACCTCTACTGAAATTGTCATGTCCCTGTATCAAACTCTAATAATTAGCAAAATTATTTCATTAATAAATTAATAAATTCAATTAATGATGGACACAACCAATAAGTTGATATTACAATCAATCCAAAGATATATATAATAACCAACCAAATAACAGAATTCAAAAATATGCCACAGCCAAAAGTGGCTCTGAAATAACGACTATACTATTATATCAAATTATATGTAAGGTTATACATCTAAACAAAATTAGAGTTAACAACAATCACAATTGTCTGCTGCTGGACAGGCCAACATTCCACTATACCACTAATCATAAATATTGAAATAGATAAATTAATATAGAATCATACTATTAAATAAACATTCTAAAACTATTGTTTAAAGACAATTACAATATCCAAATTTTAAATTTCTAATCCTATTCATTTCAGTCAACTTTTCCAACAATCCTATTTTTCTGAAAATGATCCGAGTCATTAATTTGAAGGGGTTAGTAAAAAATAAAAATAATAATAAGTTAAAAACTTAGTAAAACATATAATTTGCATAATCAATGTATATTTTACCTTAAATCATGTTGTAAGAACAATAATCCAAATTTTATAAATAAAATAATGAATTTCCATGACCAACGTGCACAGTTTGCAAATTTCTCTTTTTCAATTCTTAAATGAAACATACTATGCAAATTGTGTTCAAACATACTTATTCTTATGGACCAAGGGTTAGTAGGACGTTACAAATAAAGAAGAGAATAATTGAAACTCGGGTTATATTTGTCTTCATAAAACCAAAGGCTTTATCTACTATTCAGCATCTGTAGGTGGGCCATCGTACATATAATCTTATAAATAAGGTTGAACGCCATTTTTATTCATATACGATAGGTTCGAATTTTGATTATTATTATAATATATTAAGACATACCATAATATGCTATACTGATTTTCTTACAATAGTTTGATACATAAACGAATAAAAACTCTACACAATTATAAATAATATTGTATAATATTCTTAATTTATTAACAAATTGTAGAATTTTTCCTAAAATTTTATCAATTTCTTATCATATATTGTATAAAATTTTTGTAGGAACTTAAACATACTTATTTTAAAACATATAATGCTACATTATAAAATTTTTAACTATATGAAATTGTTTTTAAGAAGAACTTTTAGAAAAATCAATAACATTTTAAAACTTTAATATTTTATTTCCATTAGTAAATATGTATGGACAAATTAATAAATTTTTAAAACATGTAAAACATATACTTGAGATTTTAGGCGTGTAAGAATATTATATATGAAATTCATAACATTTAAAGAGTATTACTAAAAATTCATCACATGGTGAAAATGCAGAGAAATAATTTAATAATACCATGTATGTGGACTAAGAACATGAACTTCAAAAAATTATAAAGAATAGAAATAGAAATTTATGCATGTAAAATATAAACAACCAAATTACGAAAATATAATATATATGAGTATTTAGAATAATAAATACTCAATGGAGTAGAGAAAAACTAGCAACAAAGGAAAGGAGGCCTATGATGCACTTGCTTTAATTTCAATTTTACTAAAATCTTGCTTATATTCAATTCAATCAGCCTTTTCTACCTTTCTCTCTTCTTTTTCAAAATTTGGCAAAAAATGATTAAAAATTAATCGGATATAACTTATATAATAGATTGGCATACGTGCGCTCGTCAAACACGTGTTGGATGTTACAGCCAAACGCTGTGGCACACAAACATCATATCAGGCTGCGCATTAGGCGCTAGCATTCTGCTATAGCGTGTTCGAGCGTTTATTAGGCATGCATCGAGTGTAAAGTTGTAAAACTCATTTGAGTTTCAATCAAACATCTGTCAAGCATGACCCTTTTGCCCAAAACATACATATGTGTGCGTCGCGTGTTGGTCAAATATCATTCAACTCGATGTGACCCGATTTAAAATTAATTTTCACTAAATTTTCTTCATTTGACCTCAACTTTACTTATTTTAATTTAATTAATCATGATTAAAATTTAAAATTCAAGCTCATTCTTTAAAGTAATTCAACATAAGCTGCAAGAATTTACCATGATATGATCAAAGCTCCCGCCCCAGTCTTCTATACTATACATCAGTAGTTGCAAATAATAGTTCAACATAGAAAGCTCCTAAGTCTGAATTTAGAAAAAGATAAATGTAAACTACCTGAGCAAGTTACTTTAGTTGGTAAGGACAACTTAGAGGTGTCATGGTTAGATCTGCAATCATGAATTTAATTTATACTACTGCATATTTGGACTTATCTACTGCATAATTTTTACAGATAAAATCACGCACCTGTAATTTGGCCCAATTCCCAAAAAAGGGAATGGAAATTTTTTGATATCGACAAAATAAACACTTGTCATTATATAGTGAAAAGATGTGACTGATTAAAAACCCGATCGCCGTATCACAATAGAACATCCGTAGACTTACACCAGAAGTCACTAATAAGGAGGAAACAACATTTTAGATATGTCTAGTGTTAAATTTGTGCAATCTTACCTCACTATAGAAAAATTGTTTATGTGATACAGATGTGTGACCTCTTGATGGCAGAAAGAGGCAGCTGGCCTTTGATATACATAACCAGAAGTAAAGCGAATTGTTAGGCAGGCCTCATACTCTTCTATTATTCCTTAAACCAACAAGACTCACTAAATATGATCAACTATATGAATTTATCTTTACTATTATATACGATTTGGTGTAACGTATTCTAAAAATAAAAAAAAATTTAAATTATTTTTATCACTTCACTGTAAGTTTCATAAAATGAATCAACTATAGTTCTTTTACCGGGACGTGAAAAGCACACCCTTCTCGCTGTTAAACAGAAAGCTCATCAATCATCCGTCCAATTATAACCATTTTCCGATATTTATATGGAGAATATCCTATAATAGATTCTATAAAATGAATAACACATCCTGCAATCCTTCACTGCAAAATCAACCAGAACCAGATCAAGCTTGAACTGAAAATTGCATTTCCATGGGCAAAGAGAGAGCGTAGATACCAGCTTCAAAGTTTGTACTAAAATTGTTGCACATAATATTACACATATATAGTTATTTATTATAATGAGCACAACATGTATGGTTTAGTACTTTTTTTAAAGAAATTATTTTCTTAATGAGCCTAATATCTAAAGAATAGACAATAATTTAATTAATTAAAAAAACAATCTTCTTCATACATTATAAATAACTAATTTATCCCATCACATATGTTTGCTCCTTCGCGTACAGATTTGCAATGTGTCAACCATATTTGTCAACCCTTTTATTTGTGCATTTCCTGGTTTGAACGTCTGAATTATCAATTGGCTTGTCGGCTCCACGGCATGAAAACTTGTCGATGGGCAACAACTTGCTTCCTACATGTAGTATCAGACACGAGCAATTTTTTCCAGCACAAAAAGGGCAGCTTTGTAAGAGTGGTTGGTTACACTCCTTGCATTTATATATTCAGTTTGAGGCAGGGGGGAGAGGATCGTAACATATTTTCTGTTTTTTCATCCTTGAGAAAAGAGAAAGGAAATGGGTGAGAAATTGACCTCTTATTCTTCAAGAAAAAAGAATGTTGTGATCCCAACCCGGCAATTCGACGACTAGCACAATGATTTTAATCTCATGATGTTTATGCAATTTCTTCATGTGTCACCCCAGCTGAGACCGGGGTTCTTTTCTATGTTCTTATTTTTCATTGCACTTCTGACTTGTTCTGAACCTTCCCAATTGCCGGAAGCAGCCAACGCACTGCATAGTTGAACATAAGCGCCGGAATTTTTGGGGTCGAGATTAATAATGAGCTTGGCTACTTCATTCCCAAGAGTTTTATTCCCATGAGCTACACAGCCTCTGAGCACCGATGACCACATGGTTGCATCTGCATCAAGTGGCATTCGTTTGATTAGAACCATCGCCTCTTCAATGCATCCGGCCCTTGCAAAGAGATCAACCATGCAAGAGTAGTGCTCATATCCTGGGTTGATATTATAATGACATTGCATTAAATAGAACCATTTTCGAGCCTCTTCTATCAATCCACAATGATCACAAGCAGATAAAATTGCTGTAAATGTAATGCCATTGGGATGAATTCCAGCGTTTCTCATGGCACTGAATAAATTCAAAGTTTCAATTCCTTGCCCATTCGTAGCATAGCCCATTAACATCGAATTCCATGATACTTCGTCAAATTTCTCCATTCTTTCAAATAGTTTTCGACCTAAATCAATGAAACCGCACTTGCAATAGAAATCAACGAGCGAGCTGCAAACAATTCGGTCACCTTCTAGCCCAATGACGGTGGCTCTAGCAAAAACCTGCTCACCGAGTTCGAACGCAGAGATGCTGGCACAGGCACTGATTACACTTGCAAGACTAAATTTGTCCATTTGGATTTCCAATGTATTCATCTCACGGAAATGATCTAAAGCTAAAATGGGCCAACCATTTTGACTGAAACCCACAACCATTGAATTCCACGATATCAAGTTTCTGTGTGGCATCGTATCGAATATTCGTTTTGCTTCTTGCATTTTCCCACAGTTGGAGTACACATTGATCATAGAGTTAAGCAAAACGGTGTCACAAAATTCAATACCATTAAACAAATTGCAAGCATCATTTGGGCTTCTGCACTTCGAATACATATCAATAAGAGCACAAGAAACAATGACATCCTTTGAAACACCGAGTTTATATGCATGAGCATGCAGTTGTTTTCCATGATCAAGGACGCCAACGCTCGTGAAAGCACTAAAAATACTAGCAAACGTAGAGAAATCTTCCCGAATTCCGTTTTCCCTCATCGTGTTGAATAAAATTAGTGCCTCGGTGTCCTCATTGTTTGAAATGTAACCAGCAATGATTGAATTCCACAGTGCGACTGATGGATCGGTTATCCGGTCGAAAATTCTTCGAGCATCATTCATTGAACCGATATTTGCATATCCGGTGATCAATGCAGACTGTGAAAAGTCATCGGACTCGTTCAGCGAGCTCGAAACATGCTCTGCACTGTCTAAGTCACCACACTTTCCGTACAAATTAACAAGAGAACTTCCCAAAACCGAGTCGAAATCCACATCATCGATGATGATCCGTGCATGGATTTGCTTTCCGCAATCAAGAGCCGTCAAACTGGTGCAAGCGCCAATGACTGTCGCTAACACAAACGTATCCCTCCCTGATACTTCCAAAGGATTTAAGTTCAAGTCCTTGAACATCCTCAAAGCTTCTCTGGGATATCCATGGCGAGCATATCCATGAATCATCGAGTTCCAAGCGAACCCATTCCTTCTAGGCATCTGATAAAACATCCGCTGAGCCGATTCCAGATCACCCATCTTTGCAGTCCCTGAAATTACTATATTCCAAGAGAAATCATTTTTGTTCGGCATAGAATGAAAAATTTGCAGTGAACTCTTTTGGTCCCCTGAACACATGTAGCCTTCAATCAGAGTGTTCCAAGAGAAGCAATTTCTTTGGGGCATTTCTTCGAACAATCTACATGCGTCCGCCATGGTACCACATTTGGCGTACATTTGCAGAAGGCGATTTCCGACGGTTACAGTACAATTCAGGATACCCTTTTTCAGGAAGACAAGGTGGAGCTGCCGTCCCCTGTGTATTAAGCCGGCGGTATTGCAAGGCTGCAAGAGTTGCGAGTAATAACTCAAGTTAAGATCCATCACCGATCATTAGAAGACGCTGAACCTGTTAAAACCTCTCTCTCTCTCTCTCTCTCTCTGTGTGGTGTTTTCAGGCTGTTCATTCTGTTAGTTAATCGAAGTCTCATCCGAAATTTCGCGGCAAAGGAAGAAGAGCAACGACCTTGTGCAAGTAGGCTTGCCTGAAAGAGAGTGGGACATAATAATCCTCATATTACTAATTTTTGTTCCATGTCCGCTCCAATTATTTATGGGCAGATATTTTAATCCTTATTTCTGTCTTCATAATAATTAGAGATCCTTGCCCTGACCTCTTCCCAATACCCAAAATTTTGATTTCCTGGAAGAAGAACAACCCCTCATTGCAAGCAACATTTCATGCATGGAAGTAGTTCATTCTTCACATATTGACTACAAAGTTTATTTAAGCATGTATTGAATATGCCAGGTTCATTTAGGCATCTACCAAAGGCTAATCCATGTTTCATCCAATCTCACAAAATATAGTACTTTAATGTAATTCTATCACAAATTAACAATATAACATTGATCTTCTCCCTAAGAAAGAACAAGCTAAAACATAACAAATTAGCTATAAGAAACTTTGTTGCTGCCCATCGCCTTACACCAAACGAAAAACGATACTCGTTTTCACGGTGAACATCATTAATTATGCCCCCACGTAATGGAATCTGTATTTATATAAAATAATAAGCTAATGATTCTGATGTGTCCCTGGATCCGAATTTCGAACAGATTTGGGTGATCCTCTTGTTGTGGTTCCAGCTCCGTTCCCTGAGTTGGATCCTGCACACCACTAAATAGAATAGGAGGTCAATGTGTCGACGAAAAGTTGTCCCACTGAAAACACTCGAACGCTCAAGTCAGTAAAACAGTCTTGAAAAATGAAACTGAAATTGAGAGAAAGCAAGAGACAGAAAGAGTGTTTTTTCCAGATGTAAGAGAGACGTGAGATCTTCTTGAATCTGGAAGGTGGGAGGCAATAAACGGCCGTGAGGGGCTTGCTTCTTTGCCTTAGGGTTACTAGTGAATGTGTTTGCGTAGCAAAGAGCTTGGGCAGTTCTAAGAGTTTCAATGGCAGAGAAAGTAATTCACTGAGAGTACTTATTTTTGTGTTACAGAAAGCGTAGTTCAAAAGCGTCAATGAAAGCGCGCCCTAAATGGTGAATCTAGGGCTTCTTTTATGGTTGAGAGGACGATCCTCCTTCTTTGGAAGGAGTGATTGCCTCCGTGATCTGCTGGCTGGCTTGCCTTTTGGAGCAGGCGCTAGTTGCCAAGCCATGCAAGATAGTTTTCTTCTGAGGCGGCCAACAGCTTTTCAAACCGGACACTTTCCTTCTGTGTATGTTACCGTTGGAGAGCCTTAGTTGGCAAAGATTTGGGTAAATCTGGCGCTTTCCTTATGTGAAAAGCGCCAATATTGTCAATATCCTTTTTGGTGCAAGCTGAGACCGTGAGAGATGCTTAGAGAGCCGTTGCTGGCCGCTTAATGGATTAAGGGCTCGAATGGATCGAGCCCATTACTGTAGAAAAGCCTCCTTTGGGCCCAAAGCGCAGCACGCGGACGGTCAACGTTGGAGTTGACCGTCTGCGTGCGCGTTGGCCGTCCTGGGCCTTTCAGTTTTGGGCCCGTTCTCCAATTGAGTCGCAAGAAACGTTGACCGTCCTTCTTGGGCTTTTTCTGACTTTTTGGGGCCGGCCCATTTCTGGTATACTCATCAGATTCAATAATTTATAATATGTTATTCTCTAAAAAAAGAATAATAATAGCTGTCTCATCTCTATCAATCTCATTATATTACCAAAAAATGACGATCTAAATGAGATGTAGTTGTTCCTTCTATGTTAAGTTTATAATTAATGTATGCAAATTTTGTGACATTGTGTTGTATTTTGAATCCATCATTTTACATTTTATCTTCAAGGGTAAATTTTAAATTCAGATTTTATTAATGTGGAAGAAATGTTTTTCGTGAGTAATGCCTCACACAAAACTGTTTAGTGTATTCATATGATTTTCTCGCAATTCATACTCAAGTAGAACTATAGGCCGATCTTTTGTAAATTAATTGAGATGTAATTATAAGCTCTTAGAGTTATGAATTAAGTAGCCCTTGAGATAGATATTTAACCAAAACGTGCTTGGAAACCAATCGTATGTTGTTCGCGAGTTTCTAGCTCATGTTATAGGAGTTTCAAATTAAACCTCCAAGCCGTTTATGAGTTAGAAACTCAAGTGGAATGTTGGTACCTTATTTGCAAAAGTTTGTGTGATTTTAGTTAAAGTGAATAGTTTGACTCAATCTCCTAAACACGTTACACAATTGCTATAATTGAAAGCTTATTTTGAGAACTTTTGTGCATCTTAAACATTAAGAGAATTGGGGGTGGAGAGTGGTAGTAGAATTTGAAAAAGTATTTTTTGATCATCCAAGAAAAAAATTGAGAAAATTAGTCTTTTTTTTTTAAAAGATTTATCTTCTTCTAATATTAACGATTTGTTCTTGTGAGTTTTCTTACACAACCTAAAACTAAATCTTAAATTAATTTCTCTATAATCTACGGAGTTTTAGTATGTGGCCTATATATAGATTTAAGATGTACTTTATTTAAAAGAATTTGATTAATCAGAAATCCATTAGTAAAAATTAGAAAAAATCTAGGTAGCTACAAATTTGTAAATCTAATGAGGATATTAGATAAATTATATGTCAATGGTTAGTTAACTGGATAGTCTAGCACATCATTTTATCATACAGCAAATTTTCAGTTAGTGACTCATAACTCGGGGAGTTTCTAATTATAAATAAATTATTCAAAAATTTTTGATTCGTTATCAAAATATTGTGTTCTCTCTATTTTCACATTTTATTTATGATATATGTATAAGAATAGTGATACTTTAATTTTTAATTTTAAATAAATTATTTTTTATGTGTATTAAAATTATAATATAATAATTTATAATTTTCATAAAAAAATACATATTCATTCCCTTTAAATGTTTGTGGATCTAAACACTAAAATTGAGCAATAACAAATGCATGATAAAACAAACACAACTATTCAAAGTATTACCTTTGTTTATATATGTAGACAACTAATTTTGAGCACACATCAATGCTTCCAAATGTTTCCAAGGTCTTTAGAGAAAGTCAACTATGATAACGATCCACAAGCCTACTACTCCCTACTACTAAAAAGCATATTTAAACGTAACTGTAGAAATTAAAGCAGTTGATATATCTCTAATCATCACTTACAATATCAAAAATTTTACTGAAAAGATGAGAGAGCAGAGAGTTTCAACATTCAGATTTTAGAATATTCTACCAAGAAACTTCTAACTAAAGGAATGAGACAAATTAGGGATAAAGGATTAGTGCCTTGGAGGTATGGTAAGATATTCGAAGCATGGGGATTAGGAATGAGATTTTTCAAAATCTTAATTAAAATTATTAAGAATGCAAGGTAATTTGTTGGGCCATCTTCTTCTCCTAAAGATCCTAGTTCATGCCTAGATCATGATAAGGCATTTTTGGTCATATCTATTGATCTTGTTGTTTCGATTTGGGGTGTTTTGGCTAATATGAATATGCTCCCTCCCTTTACTAGTTATCATACCAATTAGCAGCGTAAGAGAAGTATTTGGTTTGATCACTCCCTTATGAGTATTTTAACAAATGAATAATTATCAAAATGTTGTATAAATTTGTGCAAGGAACAGAGTTCATGCGCGTGGTGTGTGGCAAGGCCAAGGAGCGACTAGATCCATGTCGAGACAAAGGGGTGACTAAATTGGTGTCGGGGCCAAGGGGCAACCAGATTGGTGCGAAATCTGAGAAGCGACTAGATCGGAGCCGAGTTCGAAGAGAGACTGGAGGTGACTCCGAGAGGTAATCAGACTATTTATTGAAGGATGATCGACTGTCGATCTCAATTACCTACAACATAAAAGCGTGGGAAATGTGTTTTGGGATTGTAAGAGTGTGAAAAATGTGTTTTGGGCCCAACGTCATTATAAAGCACACGAAATGTTTTAGGGTTTGTGTGGAAAAGTCAGACTTTTACCAACATTTATAAAATCAGACAATAGAGAGTGTTGCTAGTGAAAGAAAAATGAGAAAAGGAAAAGAGAGAAAGAAATTTTTCTTACTCTGGAGATTTTTTTCTACTCTATCTCAAGTCGGTTGCTGGTACTCTATTTCGGGAGTTTGTACAATCGATTTTACAAAGTGAAAACTTTTTAAAATTTGTCACATGATTTTTTTTCTTTAATTGAAAAGAATTTTTTTATATTAAAAATTATTATATATTATTGTATTTCTTGTACTTATAATTTTAATGGCTGACTGTTGATGAGGGGTCTGGGTTTGTTCCATTAAGCCCAGTTGTGTGTATCTGGGTTTGAAAACAGGAAGTGGAACAAGTTTAGGCCCATCTAGCTTAGTTTGTTATGGTGAGACAAGATAAGCAAAAGCCATTTTTAGGGTTGTAATTTTATTAAAATTTTAGAGATAAATATGAAAATAACAAAATTTGGGGTATCTTTAAGTTAGATTTTAGAGCAATTTTAGAATATTATATTTGGGGCAGGTTTAAGTCAGTTTTCCATGCAAAGTAACTGAATACCAAGACTATCCCATACCCGAAAATTTAAATTTTGATTTTCTTTTAAAAAAAAATTAGCCAAAAACTGGCCAAATTGATTTTCTGTGTTGGTTGGGTTGGTCCAGTTCAATGCACTAAGGAATGGGCTAAAATTATCATCCCTAAATCTGCTATTATAATCCCAATAATTGAAATTTCTGGTCATAATTAAATAAGAGTTTAGTTGATCATTTTTATATAAATATAAATTTTTAAATAAATATATTAAAAATTAAAAAAAAAAAAAGGTTCATAGATCGGCCTAATTCTAATTACGGATGAGCATGGCTAAGATTTTTTACATGGACCATCGGACTTTCTCCGGCCCGACTCGATCTACTGGTCATAAATTTTTATCTAAATTTAAATTATATCTGATACAAATTTAATTTTAATTAAATCTATTTATACAAATTATAAGTGTAATCAGAAATGATCCATCACTGCATAAGTGTCCTATTTAAATATATATATATATATATACTCCAAAAAAAGCCTAAACACATAAAATGCTAAAATTGTAAAAATAAGATATAGTGCCAAAATATTTATGCAAAAAGATTAGTTAAACAAAAAAATATAATTTAAATAGATAATTTTCATAAAATCTTAGTTTTTATCTCAAATTTATGCTTACAAAATATTCAAAATTTGGGCTTGGTTGATTATTTTTATCCATGACAATTGCTGGCCAAAAAAATCAGCTGCACTTTGGCCATATCAATGACTCAATTTTAGTCTAATTATTCATTCAAAATGGAAACCCATTATGCTTATCTAAAACAAGTAATGAAAAATTTATGAGGAAAAAAAAAAAATCCTAACTTCAATCTTAGATTTGGGATTTAAGGATCTGTTTGGAAGATTGTAAACCTTCCAACATCTTGTGTTTTTCGAGTGTGTCTTTTTAGGAAGAGCAAACAGCTGCTTTCCATTTTGAAGCGCATCATGGAGGAAAATGTGAGGACTTCATATACAATCACAATGTCTATTATAAATGAAAAACACTAATATCAATTTTGTCATTAATTGTGATCAAATTGATATTTGATATATTAAAAAATATGTATTAATATCGAATATATTAAAAAAAATTCTAAAAATCGTATGTTGATAGGTAATATTGATTGATATATTTATCAAATATTAAATATAATGGGCTGCCATTTTACATACCATTAATATATCACAATCTATCATCAATACTAAAAACATATCATAATTTTTTTTGATAACATGAAATATCAGTATCAAGAGCTTGTACACATATACAACAATTTCAATTTTTAATTTATTTTTGTAAGTTTTATTTATCTAAGATGATGCCCGATGATGTTGACATTGCGAAGGTTGTTCTAGCCTAGCATTAGCACACGCCGCCTAAGATAGAGGCAGTTATCAACGAGTTTAGGGGGTTTCGCATCAATTCTGAGACCGTTGGATATAAATCTAATGACCGATATAATTTTTATTTCTTTTTTTAAGTTTGTTTTAAATTTATTTTTAAAAATAAAACATATGAATTGTTGGATATTTATCGATTAGCCTCAAGACAGGTGTGAAGGGACAGCGCCTTTGGGTGAGATACAGTCCCCTATTTTTTGTTATCGGCCACCTTCAAATACCTTCATCCGATTCACGAATTTTTTCGATGTTCATATTGGATTTGGCATCTCCATGTCTTCATGAGATTTGCATTCTCGAGAGTGATTTGGCATCTCGAATCAATATTTTTCAATGAAGAATTTCTTACTATTTTTCTTTTTTTTATATTTACATTGTAAATATTGTGAATATCTTTTTCATAAAAATTCCAACTCTAAAAGAAAATCTTGAACAATGCATGAAATAAATCGATGGGGACGTTACATTCAATTGAATCAAAGTAGGCCGGAATCCATTTTCATTGTATATGAGTTTATATTTTCAATAATATCATTTCTTCAAATGTGCGAAAAGATTATAAAGAAAATCGATAAGATTTTTGAACTCGGAAAAAGATTATTAAACTTCTGCCAAAACTTTAAGTGGATTTTTTATTCGGATTTGAGAATTCCTTGATACTATCAATAATTTTTTTCTCTCAATTAAATTATGAGTGTTAACAAATACATGCAATAAATTACAAATTATACAGTTGATTTTACATTTAAAATTCTTCACAATAAGGGAAAAACCAATTGATTTTGTATCTAAAAATATCTTCACTATACTTAAAATCGGTCATAAATAACCTCCTCTGAGTCGTCTTTTTCATCGTATACCCTAAATGTGAGATTTCATTACTACTAACTTAGATATATTTATTATCAATATAGCACAAATTTAAAAATCTTAATACCGAAAATAAGAAAGTAACCCAAGAAGAAAATCAATAGGCAATATGCCCTATAAGAGAAGTTAGAACAATATACTCGGGATTGGTAAAGATTGAATATGAATTAGACCTACAATGGATTGTCAAAGTTTTCATTTACTCGTTTATCTTTTTTTCTATCTTAGTCGGCACCTTTATATTTCAAAATGAGTCTCTTCTGAATAACCTAAAACCAAAATCTCATATTTATATCCCACTTAGCCGCTCGGGTATCAATTGTATCGTTTAATATAATCTTTCCTAAAATTGCCGCTTAAACTCCTGTGTTGTGCCTATCTCGTGGAATTGCCATGGAACAGTTTCGTTTACGTAAGTATCAAAAGAAAGACTTCATCAACACTGAAGTTAAAAAATAATATGTGTACTGAGTGTAATACTTATAATGTATTCACCTAACACCGAACGCTTATCCATACTGTTGTTCTAGTTCGATATCCATAATCTATTTGCCATGTACAGGCATTCTTGATTTCAACTTGAAAGTTTTATTATCTACTAGTTGATTCTCTGCCCCATGACGAAATCAAATTTATGATCAGAGTTGTTGGCGGGTTGAAGCCAAGGAGGGCCTTGAATGCCAAATGTTATGCCCTATTTCTCGAGTTATGAGCCTTACCCCATCATTGTAATATCCCAAATCTCCATTTATATTATTTTAATATTAATTATAATTTTGAGTAATTTAAACTTAGTAAAAATTAATTAAATATTATAAAATTTTAAAATATATTTGAATTAATTGGGTTGGCGTCTGGAGTGTACCCGTTCTGTCGTTCAAATATCGAATTGGATTATGAAATAAAAGAAAAAGGAAAGAAAAATATATAATAATAATAATAATATATAAAAAGGAAAAAAGAAGATATAAGAGGAGGCGGTGGATCGGAGAGAGAGAAAAGGAGGGAAGAGAGGAAGAAGAGGAGAGAGAGGAGACTAATACGGGGCTATCGACACCAAGAATGGAAACTGAGGAAACTCACTTTGTAATATTACCTTTTATTTTATACACCGGTATGAGTAAAGGAAGGAATGGTGAATCGAAACAAACAGTTGCTACCGTCGCCACCGTTGCGGAGGAAAATTGGTAAAATCAAGAAGGTAAATATTTCATTCTCCATGTGGATGCTGATTTTGGGTTTCATATATTGATTTTGGAAGAAATCAATTGAATTGGGGAAAAATGGGTGGATGAGGTGCGGTAGAGAGAGAAAGCCATCGCCAACTTGCATGCGCCGTCGTCCACCGCTGTGCCGTCGCCAGGTTGCTGCCACTGTGGTTGTTGTCGTCGCCTGTGTGGAAGCCTCTGCCGACGAAAGAGGAAGGTGAAGAGAGATGCAGAGGCGTGTGCAAAGTAGGGGAGAGAAAAGGAGGAAAGAGAATGGGCATGTGCCGGAAGAGAGAGAGAAGGCCAGATTCAAGTATCTTGGAGTATCCTTTTGAAAAATCTGTTTGAAATAAAGTCAAAATAAGTATCCTCTAACTCAATCATTGGTCTAATTTCATGTCATATAATATTTGAAGATTTTACTAACATACATATTATTTTTATACTCATCATCTATTTATTCTATACATGTATGCATATTTTACTGATTGTTCAATAATTTTACATTGGTATTCATGATTTGAAGGATTTTCAGACACCAAAATAGTATATTTATATATTTGTGTATTTGTATGTTGTGGAACCATGAATCGTGCCTTACATCGATTCACATTCAAGCTGTCAAAGGCGAGGTCACTATAAAACCATGGCGGTCCGAGACCCAAGGGGTCTTTATATGTGATCCGAGGTATGAGATTTATATGGTACCGCTCCCGACGAGAACGTATCTGATATGTGATCTCTCTTCCGCCGGCAAGAATGTGAGCTTTGATGTAATCGACTCGCCCCATACGTTTTATTGAGAACTATCGTAAGGAATTAACGAAAAACTAATATATTTGGACTTTCTAATATATAACTAAATCTAAGATTACACCCAAAATCACGAGTGGTAAAATATAGTGAACAAGTTCATAATTTATAGGAGACAAAGTACATAGATGGTATTGAATTACTGGCCTAAAATGTAGTCGGCCTTGAGCTGCTAGCTTAAATCACAGCGAATATAGTTGTAGTTACCGGATAGTGTAATCATTTCACAAGTTGATATTATAAATATTTGATTCTTCGATTTCGTACATATTTTATATTTTTACATATATTTGAGTTGACTGTGATTTAAGATACGTGATTTGGCCCATGGTTGGGCGATAAGAATATTTCATATGCATTGATGTGTTAAGTCTCGAAACATGTTTTATATTTATATGCTTTGGTTCTTGTTTCCTTTGATTCAACATATGAGATACGAGATTTAGATTCGGACGATAGTATACGTCTCACACGGATGTGGTGACGGTCGTGATTATACAATGTGACCTCGAATAATATGATTTGATATTCTCTATGGGGTTTAACCGAATCGCAATTTGTTATGATTATATTCCAGTGGGACTGTTTGATACGAACAGTGATTTAGTACAAAACATCCCTTTGATTTTCAGATATTTATATGGACCTTGTGATTTGTTTTATATGTTTACATGAAGCCTTTCATTCTGTTTGATTTATATGTACCGTTTTGTATAACAATGAGACTTATTGAGTTTTTAACTCATATTTTCATATTTTATCCCTTCAAGTTAGTGGTTTGATTACGATTGTAGAAATTCGGACTTGATCAAAAACAATGTTGTTTAATTGGTGAGTATAGATAGTTATGTCTGTTAGGCTTTTAATTTCAGGGATGTATCTGGTTTCGTGTTGGCCAGATATAGACCGTGGATCATGTATCGAAAATTGTAGATTATTTATGTTACGTAGATGAGTTGTTATATTTGGATAACAGGTATATATTTTATTATCTGAATTTATATCCGATGAGATCTGATGGGTACACCAATAATGGGCTGGCCAAAGAAAGGTCAACGGAAGCCCAAGAAGGCTAGTCAACATTTTTTACGGCCCAAAGAAGGGAGAGGCCAGAACCTGAACCGAAGACGGCCAAGACTGGCCTCGGGCGCCAACTTGCTGCCACAAAACGGTCAACTTAATGTTGACCCGACCTTGATCGGGCCTTTAGAGACTTTTGCTTGCCGGTGATGGGCCTATTCCATTCTCGCCCACCCCCATCATTTGATCGTACGGCTATTCTCCCTTTGTTCTCCACGGCGCCAACACGCCGACGGTCAACTCTCAGACGTTGACCATCATGCGCCACATACATCGGGCCCAAACAACGCCTCTACGGAATGGGCCCGCCTCCGCTTTGGCCCACCACTCATCGAACACCCAACCACGCTTTTTCAAGCGTCTTCTACGATCTCAATTTACACCAGAAAGGATATTGACAAGATTGGCGCCCTTCAAATAAGAAAGGCGCCAGATCTTTCCGATTTCTTGACTGCCAAGGCAGCCCAACGGCCATGTATCAAAAAAAAAAAGGACGTTAGTTTGGAAAGCTGTTGGCCTCCTCAGAAGGAAAGGATCGCGCCCACCTTGGCAACTGGCATCTACTCTAGAAGGCAAGCCAGCCAAGGTAAAGACAGGAGCGATCACGCCTTCCAAAGAAGGATGATCACTCTCCCAGCCATAAAATAAACCCTAGAATCCTCATTCTAGGTACGTCTGCATTCACTCACACAGAAAACCCTAAGTGCTCAGAGAAACAAGCTCTCTCCCTGCAGCCAAAACTCTGAAACACAATCAAACTCCAAGGCAACGAACGAGTCTCTACAGCCGTTCTCTGCCTTCCCACCATCCAGATACGAGAAAGGCCCTGCGTCTCTCTGACATCTGGAACAAAACACTCTCTTCCCTTCTCCCATTGCTCTCACGCATTTTCAGTTTCTTCCTTTGAAGATCGTTTTATCGATTTTTGGCGTGAAGTGTTTTGGTGACATCCCCCGTGTTAACGCCACCTCTTGTTCGTTTTAGTGGTGTGACCAGATTGCATGCTCGATGAAGCGGGCTCAATCCATCGTTAGAATCCGAATCTGTTCGAAGTCGGATCCAGGTACGCATCAAGATCTTATACGGTTTTTATTATATTGGGTCTTATATATCTACAGATTGTCACACTCGAATTGCGTTTTTATAATTAATGAAAAATATTATTATATATTTTATTTTTAATCTATATATATTATATTTCTGGGATGTGACAATCCCAATTAATTTATTTATGAGATTATTCTTTAGAAAAGAGCATTTTTTATTTGAGTCATTTAGGTTAAAAAGACATGAATGTCTCTTTCATGATCTAAGAGAGCGGTTGGCCGGAAAATTGTTGGGAATGGTTGTTCCACCGGCAGAGAGTAGATTATTAGGAGGCGGGGATGGCGACAGTGCCCCATCTTTGTGCTGGAAATGATTTAATTGTTGGATTTGCCATGATAAATGATTTAGAACTCCTTTTGTTTCTCCAAAAATAATACATTATAAAATATTTTTATTATTTTTTGACATATCAACCAGTTTGGACAAGTATTTTCACAATTTTTAATATTTAACACTTATTAAAAAAATAAACAAATTGAAAATATTTTTTGCTTAAGAAAAAAAATAGATTTAAATTCTAGAAAATAGTTTTGATGAAATAATTTTTAATTTTAAAAAATAAAAAGTAATTTTTGAAGTTCATCTAATGTTTACCATTGAATATTAATACTTTCAATTGAAAGTGATGCTATTATCGAAAAATATCACTAAATCAAAACCAATTTGTTGGGTCTCAAATTAAAAAACTGGATAATAAGGTTGTTTTCCAAGAGTTATTCTTGATCGACAATCTAAAACCCGGCGATAATGCTTGTCAAAAATGCTCAAGAGTGATCGGCGTGGCGCCATTAGTTCAGTGCAATCACGTAAAAGGATAACAGTGGTCCACAACAAGAACTGGCCACGCGTAGCCTTGGGTCATTTTGGCCCAAAATCCAACGGAGAGGCGATAAGAACCCTCACGCCCTACGTAAAAGGGACCTCTTTTCCTTCAAAGATATTCATCCGTCTAAAGAAGTCATACTCACGGCCCCTTCTTCCCTATTCGATCACACGGTAATAATTCGAAACGTTAGGTCACCTCGCTTTCCGCCAATTGGCTCGCTCTCCTTCCCAAAGATCTCCCTCGATCACGGACAATTGACTGCCAGTTATTAAAAACTACCTCGCTGCACCGCATTTCTCCATATCACCACACTAGCATCTCTTACGCTTTACTCAAAGAAACACCCGCCGCACCGCCTTAGCGTGCGTCATTTTCGCTTATCATGGGAATTTGCTAACTCAGCGCTTGAAATAAATAGTGGGGAGAAATCTAACCCACTCGACCTCTTTGTTGTTTGTATTGATGCGCCCAAGTTCATGTAGATGGAGACCGGTCCCTTCTTCCAAAGCCGCCGCACGAGGAATCCAAAGAATCTGTGACAAGAACCGTAGTAGTATTACGCAACACAATTAAATTAATAGAAGTTGTTTTTTATTGCCGTAAAATATTACGGTTATCAATGGCTATAAATAAATTATTGTAATAAATTTGTGTGATATTAATTTTATTATTCTTGATCGATATGGCTCAAGATGAATTAGTTCAGTGCAATCAGTTCAGTGCAAACTTGGGTCATGGCCCAAAATCCTAGTGGCCTAGATGAAGAAGTGACGAAGTCAAATTTAGTCTGTCAGGTAATAATTCTTAGGTAGATTAATTGAAAGGTCTAATCTGATTGATCAGTTATTAAAAAATAAAAAAAAATTAAAGGAAAATCATTAACTAATTAATGATCCGATTCAAAAAATAGCCAAAATAGCCCCATCATTATTGGCCATGTAGTTTTCTTATTATATTGAGACGGCAGTTACACGCTAAAAGTAACGTCTTTTTACAATTTACCCAAAACGGCACTCATCACGTGCAGAAATTTCAAGTGCTGATCGATTGAAGAAGATCCTATGTTATAAATACATATTCTCCCAAATAAGAGAGGAGAAAAAAAAAAGACACTCAACGTTCGGGTACACAAAGTGGAGCAAAGCCCTCAAAGTCTCCACTCATCCAATCCTTTTTCAACTCCTCCTCGTTATCTTTCTGTTTATTTAGAAAGATCACTAATTTAAATATTAGAGGTTATATCAAAAAGTAAATTCTATATACCACTTACCTCTGATTTATTCTTTTATGGTGTGTATAATTCAAATTCGTATTCAAAGTTACGAAAATCATACCCGTTATGATTCAAATATTCAAATCTAACTATATAGTTTTTTAATTTATATTTTAATTTAAATTATTGAAATACATTAATATTTATTAAATATTAAAATATAATGCAAGGATAGTTTGTTTTTTTCCCCTCAAAAATATCAAATATAATAATTATTTATATTTAATATTTTTTTCCTTGGGGCAGGCGCTGGGGACAGCGGTCTCACAACCACGTTCTTATTTAATTATTAATTTCCTATAAGTACAACGGAAAGAAGTGTCACAATCTTCTTCCCGGTGCAACAATAAAATAAACACAAAAGCAAAGAATTTCACAATCTATACCAACTATTAATTTTTTTAAAAAAATATTTTTTAAGTTTAAATTATTTATTTTAAAATAAATAATTATAATTTAATTATTTTTTAAAAAATTATAAAATTAAATATAAAATTATAAATATTTATTTAAAAATAAACAATTAAAATCTAAAGAACAATCTCTACGTTATCCATACTAACTATAAAATGGTTCACATCTCCCGAGATCAAAGAGATACCCAATTCATGAACGAACTGAATGCATTCTCACTTTGGATTAAGAAAAATAACAACATAAATATTTATAAAACACTGTTTAAATAAAATTTAAATATTTTTAAATAATATAATATCGCTAGCTTAACAGAAGAAGGAAACAAAAAAAAAAAAAAAAAGGGTAAATCACATAGGAACGGAGATGACCACGTAGTGGTTATCCTATAACGAGGAATCATAGGCCACATTAGCATCATCCAACCAGCTGCTCCCATCAATAAAACTCCCCACCGTATACACCGACGCCTGGGCCGCCGTAACCGCAGGGTGGCATCCGGTCCAATTAACCCTCTTGGAAACGTCGGATCCCGGCCCCGTGTTACTATACTCGGCGTAGAATATCGTGCTGGCCGGTTCGACGCCGATGAGCCATTCGATCCACCCGTTAGGGTTCAAGAACGACCCGATGCTCGACTGCATGACGATCGTCGTCGAGAACGGCTTCCACGGCCGGCCTAGGTACGTCTGCGCGGTCAGCGCATCGAGCGCAGCGATCGTGCATTTCTGGATCGAGATCCCGGTGTTCTGGTTCTTGTCGACCTTGCCCTGGGCCGTGATCGTGTTGAACTGGCTAGCGAGAGGCTGCCGCGGCTGGATCTTGCAGCCCTGGAAGACGACCGCGGCATTGCCGAAGATGAAGTCGATGGTGCCAGTGATGGTGCATTCGCGGTAGAATTGGCGGTTCGAGTGGGCATAGAGGGTGTCTTGGAAGCCGTCGAATAGGCACTGGTAGAAGACTGATTTGTCGGAGCCCGACCGGAAGGCGACGGCTTGGTGCTTCTCTGCTCCAGCTGTGTTCTTGAATCCAATAGCCTTTGCTATGAACCCACTGCCTACGGCAGCTGAATATCACAAAGATCTAGATGTTAGGTCTGCTTAATTCTTTGAATATCTATGGAAAATAACCAAAAAAATGAAAAGCTTTTGTCCAAACATTTATAGATCGATCAGATTTGGGTAAAATTCCAAACTTCACAGCTGGGTTTAGATCTAAAATGTTCAAGCCCATCGTCAATATTAATTAAAAAATAAGTATTTTTGTTATATTTTCCCTCCTATAATGCAGGGAATTTTTATCTGCCATATCAGTTTCTTTGTGCTTACAATGTTTCGATGTCATGTCTGTGGAATCATATAATTTAAAATCTGCATCATCTTTTTCCAAAATTTTGCGTATGATAAGATTGATGAGAACACAAATATAAAATAAAAAATACGAAAAAATGAAGAGCCATGAAGAATAATTTCATGATAAAATTCATGAAGTTTTCCCCATTTTTTTTCATTTTTCCGCCGAATGTGATAATGCTTGACAGCAATTCATCGCCATGTGGACCAGACCAGAGCGTATGCAACATGTAAAGGCCCAGCAAGACGCAAAATTAATTGAAAAAAATGAAATAAAATACTGAAAATATCATAACTTTACAGCAACGATGAGACACTGGCACGATGCAGACACTCAACAACCGAATATTTTATTATTTTCATTAATTAAAGACGTGCGGATTTTACTGAGTTAAAAGAAACTTTTTCAATTGTGGATCGGTCAAAAGAATCAGGCGAAATTGGAAACGACACCGTTTTTTATACAATATATTTATCTTTATTTTTTATTTTATGTAACTTTACTCATTTTAATAAATAAATTATAACCAAAAATTATCCTCTCTCTGTCAACTCTCTCATGTCGTGCTACAGAGTCAGGAGTAGGAAATTACCGAAAGTGGCGGTGGAAAAGGTGGGAGTGCCGTCGATGAAGTTCAAGCTGCCGGAAACCACTGTCTCCGTCATCCCATCGCCGTAGATCATCACATTCCAGACCTTCTTATCCACCGCCACATTCTCCATGTACGTCCCCGCCTTGACATATATCACAAACCTGGAGGTATTCTTTATTGGCGCCGCCTTTATCGCCTCCCCTATCGTCTTATAATCGCCACTCCCGTCGGCCGCCACAACCACATTGGGCGTCGTCTTCGCCTCCTGCAGCAGCCTCCTTTCCGCTACGCCCATCCATTCCGGCCACGCACCACCGTTCCCGCTCTCCAAAAGCCTCCGGTGAATTGGAATCTTCAGATCCGACAGAATGCTGAACAATTTCGTCACAATCGCCAGGCTGTTGCTAATGAACTCCGTCGAATTCTTCGCCAGTCCTCTAATGTCCTCCACAATCGCCGCAGTTCCATTGATCTCCGCCAGGCCGTCGAAGCAGGACTCCTGGTCCGTCATCGCGGCGCTCAGCCAAGTCTTAATATCGTCGACCGTGGTCTGCGAAATCAATTTCGCAATCGATCCGGAGTTAGTAGCCGACGAGATCGTGTCGTTGAGACGGTCGATTGCGTCATCGAAAAGCGCGGAGCAGTCCTCCAGCGCCGCCTTCGTAGCGGCGTTGCCGTTTATCCTCGAGGAGTAGCTCGCCGGAATCTCGGCGAGCTTGGACAGTGCGTCGAGGGCGACCTGGAGAGAGAGAACAAAGATTTTCTCCGGATCGGTGCCGTTGGAGCCCTTCTGGAGAGAGGAAATGCTGGAAAAGCAGGCGTCCGGGTACTGAGTGAAGCTGCAGACCATCTTGAGTGACTGAGCCGGTGAGGTTGAGCTCGACGGAGTTCCGTCATCGCCCGAGCTGTCGGTTCGCCGGTTACGGATGACGGTACCGACGACAGCAGCGATGAGGACGGCGAGGAGCACGACGCAGGAAATGATGATTAGCAAAAGCCGGCGACGAGTCTTCTTCTGGAACGCCTGCTGCTCTAGAACGTCTACCTTGCCATATCCTTTGAAGGATTTGATCGTATCCATTACTTGATCTTGTTTTTGCTGATTTGAATAGCAGAGAATTTTTGTGAATGGATTATGTATTAATGGCGGATGTTGATGAATGTTTTGGAATTGGAAGTGGGCTAATTGAGGCGCAATTTATTAACAAAGTAGGTGGCTTTCGGGGACTGTTCCGCGGCACACTTGCCCGTTGGATTAAATCCAACGGGCAGGGTCCCCTCCCTTGTTTTTTTACTTTTTTCTTTTTTACCCCTTTTTTTAATTTATTTGTTTTAAATTTATTTTATATCGTATTTTTTATTTTACTTTTTGTATAAAATAAGAAAATATTAAAAAAACTTATAAGTTTTTATATCCTATTAATATAATAATATTTCAAAAATATATTATCATAAAATTATTATTTTATAAGTTTATAAAATATAATTTTTATATACTAATATTTTAACAATACATGACAACAAATTATTATTTTATAATTTTATAAAATTTAAATTTAAATTTAAATATTTAATAAATAATAAAATTTTAATCTAATTTATAAATAACAATATATATTTAATTTTTATATGAGTTTATATTTTATAATAATAATTAATATATATATATATAATAAATATAAAAAAATAAAAGGATGTTGAACAAATTAAAACAGAAAGAAATAAAAATAAAAAAAAGAAAACAATTCTTCACCTGTTGGATTAAATCCAATGGGCAAAGCCATGGCACGGCACCAATCATCCTCAGCAGGGGGACCCGTTCACAGTCATATTATTCATCAGACATTTACGATTTATTTACAATATTATATGTAAAATAATTTATATATAAACATTGTTTATAAATAAAATATTTATTATATCTTTAATAATTGAAATATTCTGTATATCAAGAAACAGAAAATTTGTTAAGTGGAGATAATATTCAGATAAAAATTTATTGGCAATTGTCTGAAATTTTTTTAGACGAAAAATAATATTATCTGCTTACATTTTATTTATAATATTTTTAAAAATTATTATATATTAAATATTTTTATTTGGAACGGTCCAAGATAAATCGACTCAATATAAATCTGCTTTAAGCCTATATCTCAGCGGCCGAAACACATAAGCAAGAGACAGATAAAGACAATAAAATAATGATTCTTTGATGTATTAACTAAAGGACTCAATTTAAGTCGATTATCAAATAATAAAAAATAATAATGAACCAATAAACAGCTAGATACAAAAATGGCTAGAACAGTCCTACCATTAATAACAAGATGGTTTTTTTATTAAATTAGGACGACTGTTATATATTAAAAGTAATGTCTCCCGATAACTATTTTAAAATAGTTTAGCACATGAATAAATGAGCCAACTATAAATACAACTCCTCTTAGCCCAAAAAATGGGGGATAAAAGAGAAAGAAAAAAAAACACTCAAACGTTCAACTGTATCAAGTGGAGCGAAGTCCTCATAATTCACACTTATCTATATCATCTTTTATTTTTAATATCTATTTTCTAATCTTTTTTTCAAATGAGAAAGATTATCAATTTAAATATCAGATGATATATTAATAAGTTGGTCTTATATACCTCTTACATTTTGTTCATTTTATTATAATATATATAACACTAATTTAAAATTATAAAGATCAAACCTGTTACTATTCAAATCTATTGAAAAAATACCCAATTTTTTAACTTATGCATTAATTTAGGTCCCAAATATGTATTAATTTTATTAGTAAATTAATATGATAATATGTTCAAATCAGATGCCATTTCATGGCTATCCAGTTAGACAGCATCGTGGGGTTAGGATCGTTTCATGAAAATTTTAACGTATCTTACTTTATGTTATTTAAAAATTAAAAAAATATATATTATAATAGTTATATTTTTAGCTATTTTTATAATAATAATTATTATTATTACTTTAATATATTTTAAAAAATTAAAAAATTTTATTTCATGACTTTTGAGCATATATATAAAATAAGAGTCATAAAATCTGGATGATTTAATGGCTCAAATCAGCATGGTAGCCCCCCAATCAATGAATATCAACAACAAAAAATATTTATATATTCAATTATACACAGAATTATATTAAAATTATTAAAAAAATATATAAATTTTATTCTATTTTAATTTTTATACTCTCCCTTATCCCTCCTTCCACATAAAAATACTATTTTTGGTATAAATAAATATATAAATAGATATTTAAATAATATTTCTAATATAAATAAATACTCACCACCTACTTACCCTTTAATTTCGACCACCCTAGTTATTGATGGATGATACTAAACTTAAATCTAATATTTTAATTTATGTTCCGTTAAAAAAATATTATTTACATATTTAATTAATTATTTAATTATATTAAAATTATTAAAAATAAATATAAAAATTATTTTTTTAATTTTTATTTATTTTATATTAAAATAATAGTTTTAATAAAATTAAATACATAAATAATATTAATCGGAGTAAATATATATTGTTTGAACTTGGCGAAGCCGCTTCAAGTTCAGATCATATTTAAATTAAAATCATTAAAAAGTAAATATGAGTGTTACTTTATTTTAATCTCTCTTTCTTACATTAAAATTAATAATTTTTATATAAATAAATATATAAATAGTATTTTTATTTGATTATTTATTTTCTGATATATTATAATACTAAATATTTCAAAATTACATTTAAAAGCTTTTGAAAGTAGTTTTTCAAGCATAGATCTTTTTAATTTAAAATTAATAAAAATTTTGGAAAATAAATAATCAAATTTACTTGTATATAACCCCAAAAAAATTAAACAAATTGCGGAAAATACTTCATTATTGTTCATAATTATTTTATTTTATTTTATTTTACGTTATTATTTTTGGGTGTGGCTCGGTCATTATTGCTCATAATTAATTATTTTAAAAAGTAATATAAACACTTAAAAAAACTAATTTATTAGTTAGCCGATGGGCTTCAGCACCAAGCTACAGCCTGCAGTTCGGCTGTCACGCGGATCCGTTGACCGTCGGGCGTTTCCTCTGTGTTTTCCGGCGGCCCCACGCGGTTGTTCTCTGCCAGTGCCAACCTGCTGTACAACAGCCTCCCGGGGCGGCGCAAATCCTTTTCTGCCGCCGCTGATGGCATGCTCATTGCGGATCTCTTTCCAATAAGTGAAATAAATTACTTTGTCTGGCAAAAGGGTTAAAGGATATTTCAGGATTTTTTTAATTATTAGGTTAATAAAAACTTAAAAGAAATATGCTTTATTTAAAATTATTATTAAAATAACAATATTATTGTAATTAATTATAAAATATCAAACTTAAAACATCATTTTAAAATATTAAAATTAAATTATTAATATTATTATTTTAAATTCAAATATACGTTATAATGCATAGCTGAAATCTAAATTATTGTACAAATTAAATAATCGAACTATGGATTCAATTGATCCAAGAAAATATGGGCTGGATCTTTGTAACTATAAGTCCAGATATTATGCACCATAATAATTTAACAAAAGGTAAGAGGTATACGAAATTTATTTTTTGTTATATCTTTCGACGTTTAAATTAATAGTATTTTTTTGTGAAAAATTAAAAGAATGAAGAGAAAGGGGATAAGTGTGAAATTGAGAAAATTAGAAAAATTAAACACTGATAATTTGATTATACTGATAATAAGCAATTGATTGTCAAAGTATTCAATAATCCTCTCATTAATTGAAGTTTGTCTTTGTGACAGGAATACCTAGAAAGGAGCTAGGCCAATACTTAGGTGGTGGATAAGAGGCCAAATACCAAATGGCTCAACAGAAGCTACTACAGATCTTATCGAGCAACGGTATGTGAATGCCTAAATCAAAGGATAAAGTCTGAATAATCAAATATTAAATAATCATAATAAGTGGTTGAAACGACGTTATGTCTGAACATCGGGTGGTCCTATTATTAAATAGAGATGACTATTAAAGACTGTTAGCAACGCCTCTCACTATTGTTCCAAAGTAGCGCCATACACATCCATTGATCTCAAATATCGATTAATCAAATGATGTCTTTAATTATAAATAAACCTCTCCCCCCAAAGAGAGGAAAGAGAAAGGAGAGAACAAAAATGCTACTTGTAAGGTTCGAATCCTTAATTTATGGTAATATTAATTTATTAAATTAATATAATTAAAATTAAAATAAAAAATATAACAAATTGGATTAAAAATCAAAATTTGATCGGATAATTTGGCATATGAGGGAGGCCTGACTGGCGCCCAAGCGTAAAAAGCCATTGAATTAGTGCCTGAGGCTCACCCGAGGAATGCTCAAGCGGTCGTTGATAGAACATCGCCACTCGAGGTATACCTGAGTTGCGCTTGAGTACAGTAGACCAGTAGCATGGCGTTTAATGCGTGTTTGAATGGCGCTCGAGCGCCACACAATATAGAAGTGATCTTCTGCTCATTTTTCTATAATTTTTTTTGAGCAATTTGTGAGAGGAGAGAGCAAGAGACGAGGAGAAGAGAGAGAAAAAGAAAGAGGAAACCAATGATCTTAAAATTAAGTTAATTCGAGTTAGATTTTGGTGAGAATTACGCCAAAACAAGTGCATTTTTAGTTTCTCATTTTATTATTACTATTTATTTCATAATTCATTAAGTAATGTTTATTTCATTACTCATGCATACCATAATTTTTAAAACTATGGTGTTATTGCTTAACATGCATGTGTGGTTTTCTTTATTTTGTTATAAAATTGCATGAATTCCATGTTTAAGCTTAAGTTTTTTATTAAACTTTCATATTTTCTGCAAGTACTCATTTAGATATTTTTAAAAACATGATAAAATACTTTTATATGTCTGAATTTTATATGTAATATTTTTACATGATTGTAAATTATTAAACCTAAGTTTCTACATGCTAAATTACACCCTCTATGTTTTGAAATATGGCTAAAGTCTCCTATATGTTTTGCTAAATTTGTTGAAATTCTAGATTGTTGATTTTTTGACAATATTTTGCTGAACTACTCCACATCCACTGTTAAGAACAAACTATTAATCATAAAGATCGTAAGTGTCAAAAAAGTAATTAAATGACTTTGTATGTTCTGAAAATTTGATGAATATTTTTATATTGTTGAATATTTGCATTTATTGAAAATTTCCTACACTATATTCTAAAGTAGCATCCCATATATTTAAAATTCATCATAACTTAATTTCTATAGAAAATATTATAGAATTGTGAAAGAAAACTCTACAATTATAATAAGAAATATAATTATTTTTAAAAAAAATAAAAAAATTAAAAATTATAAAAAAGTGTAGAGTTTTTTTAATAATATGCATTGGACTATGATTATATTTTAGCATGTAGTATATTATAACACGTCTTAATATATTATAATGGTATATAAACATTCAAACCTATCATTTCTGGGTGAGAAGTAGTATTCGACCGTATTTATAAGGTTATATGTATAATGATTCATTTAAAAGTTTTGAATAGTAGCGTATACCATTTAGTTGTGTAAAAATAAATATAACTCGAATTTTAGTTGTTCACTCCTTTAATCGGTAACGTTACTGGCTCTAGTCCCTCAGAAAAAAATCAGATTTGAATATGATTTAAATTAAATAAGAATATGATAAAATATATTTAAAAAATTTTACATAAAATGATCATGTGATTGTTATAAAATTTTATGGCATATCATTAAAATTTAATATATTGATCGTTTTGATATGTTTTAAAAGTAAAGTATAAATATTCATTTGTTATATTATATATTTTACTAAACTTTTAGCTTACTTCTTATTATTTTTACTGACTCCTGTAATGAGATGTACAGATTCTTACTGGATGGATAGAAATGAAGAACAATTGTGTTTGAAGAGTTTAGATCTGAAATTATGTAATGTTTAATATCATTTTAAGGTTTTTGGACAGTTTTAGATAATTTTTAATGATGTATTATGGTTTTCGGATAATAGTTAACATGTCTAAATGTCGTATTATAGTTTTCAGATAATAGTTAATGTATCATTTTGATTTCAGACAGCTTAGCATGATGTCTTGATTTACTAGACAGTTTTGGAACATTTTCAATGATGTATTTGGTTGATATTCAAATTTTTGATAGCAAGGATATATTTCGGTTAAAATATAATTGCAGTTTTATTATTTATTTCGGGTTATCGGTTATTCAACGATTAATTGTCAGTTATCAGAATATGTGTCTGATTTATTTTTTCACAATTTATATACCTGATTATTATATTGGATATGCATCACTACTTATGTAAATCCAATATCACGGTTGGGTAGTATTAGAGCCACATGAGTTGTGACATGATTTGGATCCCGTATATGGTTTATATTATTTTATTTGATCGATCGAGATATTGACGTGCAGTTCTCATCTATATTTTCTTAAACGATTAATTCAGTTGTTAATCGGATAATCAATATGGTTAAGTGTTAATTAAGAGATAGGGATTTGGGACGTGACACTACTCAATCAGGTGTATACACGAAAAAAAGTATAGACTTCCAAACATATATTCATCCCATTCTATTTTATTGTTAATGTTTTTCTTTCTCTTCATCTTTCCAAATACTTTAGAAAAATCATTGATTTGAGTGTTAGATGATATATTAAGAATTGAGTCCCATATACTTTTTAATTCTGATTTATTTTGTCATAGCATTCAGGATTCTAATTTATAGTTACAAAAATTAGATTCATTTATATTTGGATATCGAAATATAGCAGTTAACTTCCTAATTCATACGATAATTCAGATTCTCAATATACTTCAATTCAATATGAGTACTCTCCAAAGATCTTTATTTTTCTCAATTAAGTAGATGAAACTACATGCCAGATGTTTAATTATCAATACATGCAATCTCCTTTCCATCAATTTGTCATACAACTTGTATTTGAATTGTTTTTATATCAATCTACTATATAGATTAATACCTTTTCTCATTGCTTTTCGAAATAAGACCCTCTTCATTAATTACTGGACTATAATATCTCTTAAAATTTTAGAGTCCTCATTAGTGATTTAATATTATAAACAAGACCACTATCCAATAGCATATTTCTGTTGGAAACAAAACCATATATTCCTTACAGACAACTTCTAATTATTTCAGCGCAGCAAGTTTATTTTTAAATAAAATTGTGATTGCTCAGTGTACTTATGTAAATTTAAACCCATTAGGGTTTCATTCAATTAGGAAATATCACAAATAATGAAACATAACTAATCATTAAATGAAAACAGGGGTGAGACTTAAATTTATATCAACAAAGAATTCTCGAAGATTAATACTAATTGCAATATACTTACATCTTAATATTCAACATTTCAAAACAAATAAAATTAAAAATATACTTTCACCTTAAAATGAACAAATTAGATAAAAGGTAAAATGACACCCTTATAAAGGAAAAATATATATAATATTCTATATCCCTATTTTAGATTATTTTAATATTAATTATAATTTTGAATAATTTAGATATAACGAAAAACAATGGTCGGTGACAACCGAAGGTCAAGACAACCGTAGGAGATAAAGGCGTGGCTAGTGGCTGAGTAGCGTGGAGGAAGAAGCGGTAGAGGTGGCGCGAAGGAGAAAATACCCGATTTTGGAGGCACATGGCAAGAAAGAGAAAGAAGAGAAGGGTTTGCGCGTTAACATAGAGAGGGCCGATGGCGGCATAACACGACGGAGATTTTTGAGTGTTTAAGAGAAAAAATTTATTAGCGCATGTATATTTATAAAAAATAAGTATAAAATTTTTATATCGAGTGGCATATATGTGTCGGATTGGCGGTAGTGGCTGAGTAGCGTGGAGGAGAGAGAGGCCGCGCGGGTATAGAGAGGACAAACCTATAGGAGAAAGAAAATACCCGATTTTGGTTCTTCAAAATATCATTTTTTCAAATCTGCGGAGTGTAAGGTTGAGACAATTATCTGTAACCCCTATTTTTGGTCTGATTTAATATTTAATATATTTTAGATACTATTTAAAATTTTTATTAACATACATGTATTTTTATACATCCGATATATTTATTAACGAACACCGGTAAAGGAAGACGTTAGCATAACTCATTGGGATCACGCCAACCTTAGCAACCTAGATTTGTGGGTTTTTTGTTGATCATTTTATGATTTTAAAACCAGGGTTAATATTTTTCAAAAATCCTAAGTTTAAAAAATTTATTAGATATTGTGTATTTTTATACATATATATTTATATAAAATAAGCATGAAACTTTTTTCCTCTCCCATATCTCTCACGTATATTTTTACCTGCATGTGTTTTCGGTGGGATTGTCCCACCGTCGTTATATTTGAATTTGTTATTGGATATTATGGCCAACTCCTGACGAGGAGATTTATTATTTTAAAAATCTCTTTTCGCCGGAAGAAAAGGTTCGGAGTAGTAATTTTTTCCATTTGAATGATTTGATTAGACATTAAAATATATTCAGATATTTTAATATATCTAATAAATTTAAAGATTGTATCCAAAGTCGCGAGTGATAAAATACAATAAGTAACCTTACCCATGAGAGATAGAATATATAGGTGGCCAAACATGCTTGCCCAATTTACATTTGATATGGTTTAAGATTACCAGGTAGTATGTGTAATCCTTCTTTAAATTAATTTTTAAATAATCAAAACTCAAATTTGATACATAATTTATATTTCTATATAGATTTGTATTGGACATTGAATTTAAATTTGAGATTTGTCAATTTTTTTTACAGATGGATCTTAGTATGTCTCGTACAAATGATTTTGATTATATATTTTGATTCGATCTTTGGACTAATTGTTGTTGTACTACTCCGGTTTCTGCACACAATATTTAATTATGTGACTATCAAATTTTAACCCAAATCACGAGTTGATCGGATCTTTGATTTAGATTTGGATTGGACATCTACTTATTAAAATTAGTCTGGATCACTTATATATATATATATATGTACGTCTTGATAAAATATAAATATTTGTGACATAAAATTTATCTATTTATTTATATTTATATAAGTCTATTAACATAAATAATTAAATAAAATAATAAATTATTAGTATTTTTAAAATATAATTAAAAAATACCTCCCAATATTATCCTCTAATAATATAACAAGAGTACACGTGGGAACAACCCATGTGATGCTCCAAACACCGAGTCAACTCAGCCGCAGATTGCGCCAATACGAGTCCGTAATGTTCGGGTTGTTTATTCCAATCTAAACAACTCTTCACGTAGTAAGGGCAAAAAAGGAAATATCCGCGCCCATCTGGTTGGAAAATTTAAGTCTCTTCTTTTCCAAGTTTTTAAAATTTCTATAAAGTTTTTCCTAAAAGGATTTTCGTTTGTCTTTTATGCTTTTTATTTTATTTTTATTAATAATAGTAAAAACACATCACTTCATTGATACATAGTTAACATTATTATTGTAGGGTTAAGCCAAAAATCAAAGCTATCTTAATAATGCATTGGGCACATCTCCTTAATATTTTCTAGTATTCAGTGTAACTACGCTTCCATCTTTATTCTATTAAAATCTATTCTGAAGAAAAATGATTGCATCATTGAGAGATTAATCTGTCAGGGACCTAACCCAAGCAAAACTTTGTCAGAATTATATGAGATAATATTTATAAGTCTAAAACAGAATGTGATTTTTGCCTTAAGAACTATACAGTGAGGCACAAAATCCTTCTTACCAAGAATTTATTGCGTCTATTAGCGGGGGATGATAATTTGATTTGGATGAATTAATTTAGATGTTACCGTATCAAAGATAGATGCATCTGAACGATTAAAATTTCCTAATTTGACTCTTGGAGTTTTCGCACAATTATGAAGTTACATAATTCCTCAAGACCTTTTGTATATCATATTGTGGATAATGAAGATGATACTTTTGGTGGTTTGATTTTTGGCAACCATTAGGTGCTTTCACTTTATCTTTCTTGATCGTATTACCCTTGGTACAGACATTTACCACATTACAAAAGTTGACACTGTTATCACGGACAACAATTGGAGATGGCTGCCTTTTGCCCTTCTTTCTATGGGATTTTTCATCAATACATGGCTTTTGTATGAGCTATGCTTCTTTTAAGTAGACTTGATTTGTGAGGATCCTGAATCGAATGGTATTTTTTTTTGTTCACTTGGTTTAGAAAATTTTTCAACTGATAGGCCCGAGAGTTCCCTAGGCCCCCTTGGTTTTGGGTGTTCTATCTTTCACCTTTCTTGTACCTTCATTCTTTAATTGGTTATCAAAGATAGATTCAAACAATAGATAGACGTCATTTCCTCTATATCCCTTTCTGTTATGTGTTTTGTAGGTCAATAGATGAATATGTACCTCACATCCTTTTTCAATGTGGGGTGATAAATAAGATTTGAAGAGACATTCAACCTATTATCAAATGTATCTGGTCAAATATTGATTAGAATTAGGCCACTAGATGGGTGGCTATCAGATGGGTCGCTTGCTGTCATTTCAAAATTTGTTTCAAGTTGGTCATAACTATCACAATTTACTTCATTTGAAAATATTACAAAACTTATATCTTTGAGACATCTTTTTGTTTTAATGAAAACAAGACTATTAGGTTTATAATGAATTTCTTATATTGTAAGAATGTTCTCTACGACAATATTATTCCTCTGATCCATTATGCGATAGCATATCAGAGTGGTGACTGCATTAGCCAATTTGTTTTGTTTTGCACTTTAACCACTTGGTGCCTTTCAATTTTTTGGTGTATTTTGGAACTACACTATTAAGTCTTAATATATTTTAGGTTAGATAGTTTTAACTCATTGGAGCTTTTAAAATCTTGTATAAAATATTTTTATTGTAATATACTGATGTAATCGCCTATAAGAAAATAAAAACTAATTTAGGTATATCGGTTAAGTCAATTAAAACAAAAGAAGTCCCAAAAGCTAATAAAACCTATTCGACATGAAAACGTTTAAACAATCATAAAATTAGGATAACATTTTTTATAAAGGCCCGATAGGTCAAAGCCTATAACATGTTCTCACAACCATTGACTAATATGAGCTATGGGATACCATTGATGGTTATAGTCCCGAGTCCAAACCATGCACATAGGTCTAAACAATGTTTGGACGGACTGGTGAAGGCTAAGTCATTTTTCCAGTTGGTCGGCTAACTCCATGCCCGCAATTGATGCACTACACTCTAGCTGATGATCCCTCTAGTACGCAGGATTGGCACAATCTAACACATTCAATGTTTCCTCCAAGATCAAGAACATGAGGTGTGGCTAATGACCCCACTCTAGATACATGGAGAGTGGTGAATGACTCTATCTTAAAAGAATTGCCACTGATTCTCAAGTAAATATAAATATTACCCCCATGTCACATAGAGTGCATCAAAAGCCTGATATTTGAAAAAGATAAGGATTACCAAAATACATAACAGAATATTTTGATCTTCAACAGATAAATTCAACTCTAAAAATTCAGTATTGTAGCTTTTAGCTTGCATGCAAAGAGGTTAAAACTTGTTCTCGAAACACCATATTATCAGTACAAAATATATACGTTAACTATCTCTCTCTGTCTCCCCAACTTAAGTTATTAAGATTAGAAGATTGATTTGTGCATCAAATGGTTTTTTAAAGAACGAGTCTCAATTCATTCGAAACTCCCATTTTCATTTGTGATGTACAATATTTGAGTTGAATGGTCAATAAATCTAACTTAAAATCTTTCTAATTGAATCTAGATTAGCAAATATGCATCAATAATGAATTAATTTATGATAATTTGATTAGAATGTTAAGCTTTTATCATTGGAGGTCAATTAATAAAACTAATATATGAAATTTAAACCTAATTTAAACTCATCAAAATCACATATTAAGCATAAATAAATAATACTTTAGTCAATTATTACTATATTATGACTGCTTGCTATTTCATCTATATAACCGTTAATTTTTTTTTATGTGGTGTTCATTGAAAATTTAAAAAAAATAAAAATATAAAAATAGAATCTATGTATAAATGGCAAGGTATATATGAGTTATAGGTGAATGAGACAAGCACTATTTTTCTATGGAAAAAAGTAATTCAAATTGTCCTGCCCATCACCTGTAGCCTCACTTTACATAGGTAAGTGTCATGGAAATTTCAAAAATTAAAATTAAAATGCGCTCTATATATAAAAAAATTTAAATCAATAAAATATTTGACATTTATTAAAAATAATTATATTTTCATATAATTAATAATATTTATATAAAAAGTCTTCATTTAAAAATACTTAGACATATTTTCATATAATTAATAAATTTTTTATAAACATTTTTACTTAAATATATAATTAGGTAATATTTTAATTTACATGTCATTTTCTTAAAAATAATTATATTACCAATTATTTTTTATGTATCTATAAATATTTAAATCCCATATCCTAGCTGAAACTGACCCAATGAAAATTATAAACATGTTGGGCCCAATCTGATTTAGTAGCTGATGTGTCATCGGATCTAAATTTTGAATAAATTTGGGCTGATCCGATTATCCTGATTTTGACTCCGTTAACTGAGTTTGGATCCTACACATCACTAAAACGAACAGGATGTCAGTATGTCGGCGAAAAATTATTCTACCGAAAACATTCTGAAACTCAAATCAGTAAACAGCTTTCAAAATCTGAGAAGGTTATTGGAATTGAGAATTGAAATATAGTGTAACATCCCGATAGTTTGACTCGGGATTATATAGTAATAAAATTAATATAGTAATAAATAATTTAAAATATTAATATTAACAAATATTATAAATAATAATGAGTATGAAATAATTAATAATTAATAATAAATGATAAATGATAATAATAGTAAATTGGAGTAAAAAATATACTAATAAATATTAATAATAATTAGTAATAAAATAATAATTATAAATATAATAATAATTAATAAAATAAATATAAATATTAAATAATTAATAATAAATTATTATATAAATATATATATTGAAATATATTTATAATGATATATAATATAATAGTAATATAAATAATAATTATAATATTTATATTTATTTATATATAATATGTAATAATAATTATTATAATAAATAACAGAAAAAGAAAAAGAAAACAGGGAGAGAGAGAGAGGGGAAGGACGAACGAAGAAGACGGAGGGAGAAGAGGGAAGATGAAGCAGAGGGAAAACAGGAGGAACGGCCGGCGATTCGTGCGGCGACGATTTTCCCTTTTTCCCTGCCGATCGGCCGATTCCTACTTTCTCTCGGCGGCCAACTTCATATATATATAGAACCGATTCTTTGGAGTAGCAGAAAAGGAGAAGAGGGCCAAGCCTCCGTTCTTCGCTGCTGCCGCTGCAAATAGCCTTCGTGTAGTTGGGCCGAAGCCGCCACTGACGCTACCTTCGAAGTCACCGTCATCGATTGGTGGAGTTGCTGCCGTTACCGGAAGAAAAGCAAGGATTGAGGCAAGTGATTTCCCATTACTTTCACTATCTCCTTACTCCCATTTTTGTAATTTCTCCTTCCCTTCTTTCTTAATTGATGTGGAGTTTGAATTGTATGTCTTAATTTTGGAGAAATTGTCGTTGGCTATAGGAGTCGACAATTTGGGGAAAAACAGAGTCCGATTTCTGGGATGCAGGTTTCGAAAAAATGTTCATGGGCTTCAAGTAGAAATTGAGGGCCAAAATTTATTAGTTAACAATTCTCCAAATCTTATTTGTTGAATGTGAAAAGAAAGGTTGGGATTTTCATTCATTTCGGTGGAAATATGTTGGAGGCACCAGAACAGAGCCTTGTGCTCTGTTCGTATATTTGGTATGGCTTCGGCAACGTATTGAGCCTCAGACGAGGGTATGTGCATTCGTATTCTACGGTATACATACGCGTATGTGTGGCCGCGCAACTGCCGGGTGTGGTGTGTGGACGCTGCTGGCAGTGTTGCTGCCGTGGGTGCTTATGTGTGTGTATGCTGTTGGTGTGCGTGTGTGTGTGTGAGTGCTGGCAGATTTCTTCCATGGGCATGTGTGTGGAGTGGTGCCAGTATGTGGGTGTGTATTGGTTGTGTGTGTGTGTATTGGTTATATATATATATATATATATGGGAGTATATTTATGTATAAGTGTATATATATTTATGTATAGATATATATAAATATATATGCGGCCGTGGGCAGATGTCATATATATATATATATTGAGCAGGAATGTATGTTGATGATGGATGTTAATAATATGTGGAAAGGTGTTGTCTGTGCGAGGACCGGTAACGTGACCGCGAATGTTTAAATTGTTGCGGATGGAACAACCCGTTTATGTTGGATTAATTCCTTCATGGGATAAATTAAATGTTGGCCTTAGTAGTAGGCATTGAATCGAAATAGAATAAAAGAACAGTTAAAGTGGTTGAGTTAAGTATATAAATAATAATTCGGTCTATGTTTATTCTTTCATCGTTCCGTGATAATTCCTTTGTGTTAGATTTGATGGTATGAGTATGGTCTGGTCAGCACCGAACGACGTTCTTTTGTTGATGTTGCAAAATTTTTTTTGCGTTATACTCGGTGTGTGAGTATGTGTATTTGTTGGCTTCTTATGGTCAAGGTTGAGGAGAGTGTGTGAAAACATTGAAGTATCTGGTCGAATGGGAGGCTTTGGTACTTTAATGTGGTCTACGCTTATCCGATACTGATTTTTGTGTCCTGGTAGTGTTGAGGTACATTGCCTAGTTCGATGGGATGCTTATAGCCATGTGACCATCGTAGGAGATGATATCAGGGATATCATTTGGCGAGGGGTATCACGGATGGTATCGGCATGCTACGGGTACAGCATCTGGGAGGACTGTAGGGGTAATTGGATACTATGGATAACCTCGTTGCACTTACTTAGCCGTTGGGGGTGTAAATGCGCGGCCTTTTGGTTCACGGTGGCAGAATAAGATCCAAGGAGATTATTGTTATCTCGTACAATTGTGATCTTAATTTGAGCTGATAATCAAATTCTTGTAATCTCGTATAGTGAATCAAGAGAGATGCTTATAACCTAGTGACCATCGTAGAGGATGAAATCTGGGATATCATTGGCGAGGGGTATCGAGGTGGTATCAGCAGGCTACGGGTACAGCCTCTAGGAGGACTGTAGGGGTAGTTGGATACCATGGATAATCTCGTTGCACTTACCCAACCGACGGGGGTGTAAATACGCGACCTTTGATTCACTATGGTCGAATAAGGTTCAAGGAGATTTATTGTGATATTTCATCATTGTTGATATCTTGTGAGTTTGGAATTTAGCTGAATCCATGAGTTATATTCTTTAGAATCCATGGGTCGGATTTTACGATATCCAGATTTGGTGGTATCCATATTGTTTATCGATAATTGATGTTCAAGTCGTTCACGCTGATATTCGAACTAGGAAATCCTTGCATATCTCTTGATGTCGGATTCTGGGGTATTTCACTAATATATTGGTACTCTTTTTATCTTTGAGATGTGTGGGTCAAGTGTGACCTATGTTGTTTAGCGTCGTATTTACAACGTGTTGTAATTCTTCTCGGATATAGTAGATGGTTAGATTTATACTGAGATCTTGATAGTTTGATATCTGAGATTGTTATTGTTATTAGCGTCATTGATTATTATCACTTGTTGGGCTTTGGCTCACCCTTATATTTTCTTGGCTCCAGATTGAGCTAATTGCATAGTGCAGACCGTGGGGATCCTACTTTTACGACAATACTTTCAGGTAAAGCGATTTGCGGAGGTTAAACATTATTTATTAGTGGGAGACAAACTGGATGTGTTATTAACAGAAATTGAGTAGTTTTCATTTGGGCTACGACCCATGATTCTTAACAGTTGTTATTTCGGGATGATTATATAATGTATTGATGAATTTGATAGTAGTTTAATTTAATTGTGTTGTTATTATGGAATATTATGGATGATTTTAAATTTTGAGGTTTTCGCGTGAGTGATCCGAGTTATATTTGATATTTTGGGTTCGGGTCATCACAGATAGAGAGTGCAAGAGTGTGTGGATCTCCAGGTGAAGGAGAGGCAATGTCGTCTTCTTGAATCTGGATGGTAGGGAGGCAGTAAACGGCTGTCAGAAGCACGTTTGTATGCCTTGGGTTTTTTAAGTGTCAGTTGAGAGTAGAGAATTATATGTCTGTCTTAGTTGTCGTTGTGGGCGTTATGTGAGCAGTAAATGGCTCACCTTCCTTCCATGCATTCTATAATTGGGGAGCCCCAGTTGGTAGGATATTGAAAAAATCTGGCGCCTTCCTTATGGGAAGGGCGTTGATTTTGTCAATATCCTTTTTGGGTGTTGGCTGAATTCGTGGAAGGTACTGAAAGAGCTGTTGCTGTTCGCCTACTAAATTATGGGCTCAAGTGGGCCAGGCCCGTAAAAAGCCTTTTATTTTCAGCCCGTTGCTGCAGTGATTCCGATCAACACTTGGGGTGACCGTTCTGTACGCGAGTTGGCCATCTGCTTGTGTCTCAACAGTTAACGATAGCGTTAACCGTTGGGAGAACGTTTGGGCCTTTCAGGGTTTGGGCTTTCTCCTTCTATTGGGTCAATGTTGGAGTTGACCGTCTAATAGGCTATTTGGACTTTCTTTGACCGTTGGACCAGCCCAGCACAATATACCCATCACTAGCCCCCCATATCGGTAGCAAGAATTCTGGCCTCTAGCATGTTCATGATGGGATGCCCCTTACTGCCATTCGTTGCTTAAGAATCTTAGAGGACTCTATGAAAGGTGGAGAAGAAAGTTGACCGGATCTGTTGACCATCTTTAGTCGGATCTGGAGAAGAAAATTGACCAATTTGTTGACCGTCTTTGGTCAGATCCGGAGAAGAGTGTCAACCAAATTTCTTGACCGTCTTCGGTCAGATCCGGAGATGAAAATTGACCAAATCTGTTGACCGCCTGTGGTCAGATCCGGAGAAGAAAATTGACCAGATCCGTTGACCGTCTTTGATCAGATCCAAAGAAGAAAGTCAACCGAATCTATTGACCATCTTTGGTCAGATCCGAAGAAGAAAATTGACCGAATCTGTTGACCATCTCTGGCCAGATTTCGGAAACTTTCTATGAGCCCTAAGTGATGCGTGGCCATTAGCCAGCTTTCCAAACCAATTGTGGATACGTGTCTCCTCCTGGTTGGATCGCTATCTAGGCCATTAATGCGTTAGAAGATCTGCTTTATAAGAGGCCCATTTGGAATGCGACACGTGGCATGAATGATGGCGTGCCTTCTCGAGGAGGTTTAAGGTGTTTCATACCTTGCCTTTTAAGTTTCCCTCCTTACATTGAGTGTTCTCTCACACCTCCTTCTTTGCCTTCTTCATCTTCAACCTATTTTCGTTTCCAAAGAAACCATATCTCCTCTGTTAACAATGGCTTCAACCTCTGTTGACGATATCTCTTCTGTTCTTTAAGAGAGTGACGTAAAGGCGCTATGTGTTGAATTTAACATCCCGAAGGATATTACGTGGAGGGTTACGGACAAGGATGACAGGGCCTTCTCTCCACCGGCGGGGCACGTGACAGTGTATGAGGCCCACCTGAGGAGTGGTCTCCGTTTTCCTCTTCATCTTCCGGACGACTAATAGTCGATCCTCCAAACTCTGCGAGCCCCTGTCGCCCAACTCCATGCTAATACTATACGGTATATTTGAACTCTTTGCATCTTTCTTCGTAAGCAATCTAAGCGATTGACAATGTCCGTGGTGAAGGGGCTATTTAAGATAAATCAGGGAAGTGAGTGGATCTCCCTCGTTCCCTACAGTGGCCTGAAGATAAACACAGCCATCTACGACTCCCTAAAGAATTGGAAGAGCCGGTTCTTCTTTGTGAGCGTGGTGGAGACCTGGCCCCTGGCAAAGGATTGGGATCAGGTGCTGGAGGTGTATACATGGACGCCGTCTGTGGCGGAGATGGCGTCCTTAGAGAGGTTGACCAAATTGATCAAAAACCATATCTCTAATTTCAAAAGGGATTTCTTGGTCTCTAGGGTAGAGGCCAGGAAGGTGAACTGGGGACCGCCTTCCCTGGTTCAGAAGCTCAAGGTGCCACTGCAGGAGATGATGATACACTCGGAGGAGTCCAGGGGCCTGCTCATCCGCCCCCGTCCAACAGACAACGATATTATCGGTCCGCGGCCCAAAAAGATGGCAGTGGAGATGCCCTCCTCATCATCTTCGGGGCCTGACTATATCACCGACGGGATTTGCAGCGGCCCCGATAGTACCACCGAGATGGATAAGTCTTTTGAGAACCTGCCGAAGGCTAGGGGAGAAGGTGTTATCCTGGCACAGCCCGTGCCATTGGTAGTTCCTCGAGCGGCACAGATGGAGACCTTTTCAGAGCCAGCCTATGAGCCGCCGGCAGAGGCGCAGGAGCTGTCTATCGGCTCTCCAGCCATGCAGATGCCCGCTGAGCAGCCGGTGGTTGATCTTGATCCTCCAGCAACCGCAGTGGAGGCCGTCGCCGGCTCCTGGATGAGATCCTGGAGGAGGCCGTTGCTAGCTCCGCTTGCAAGGGCATTGCTTCCGGCCCGCTGCCGCCTGAGCCAGACTTGGAGGCTAGACCTGAGACGCCCATGCGGAGAGTCTGGGAGGTATAATCTTTCGTGATGCTTTCTACATAATTTCTCCTTTTAGAATTCCTAATTTGTTTTGTTTCTTTGGTGCAGAAGGAGAATGTGATAGCTGCCATCGCCAAGGTGATTGACCAGTGGGACCGGATGATCTCTGACAGGGAGGCAGAGATTGCTTGGCTAGATGAGAAGCTGACAGCTTTGGGGACGGAGCACAGGTTTGATGCCACTGCCTTGCAGATTGTTTTGGCCGATATGGAGGCTGAGAACGCTAATCTAAAGGAGGAGATTTCCCAACTAAGGCAGAAGAACGAGCGACTCACGGGGCGCCTTTGCTAGCTTGGAGGGAAGCTAACGAAGCTGGAGAATCGCCTGAGCCTCCGAATACTCCCCCACGAGATTGAGCAGCTGATGTGGTCACGGATATGGGAGGGGGCCAATATATGTCGGCGTATCGTGCGGCTTATTGACCCTAATTTCTGGATGGACATGCTGAATATGTCAAACAGGTCCGACTAGACCCGCGACAGTCTCGTGGGGGATCCGTGAGATGGTCAGGCGCCACCTCCGCCTCCTCCTTAGCCTTTTGCTGATTTTGTGGTCTTCTCATTGTATTATGTACATTGTAATATGTTTGAAAGTAATAAAATGAGAATTTTTTCACTATGTATCCATTTCTTTTTACTACTTTGTGCTTGCATGTCTACTGTATTGGACGGCCAACTTAGTTGACTGGCGGCCATTGTATTGCTGCCAAAGGAGTGAAATCCTTAGGCTTTTTTGTAGGCGACTGTGTTTACCAGCCTAGTAGCAGCGGCTTGTGAGTGAAACCTGGTGGCGCTGCCCAAGTGCTGACTTGGGTGGCCAATATTGGAGAAGAATTTTTCTCCCATCGACCATCGTTGACTGATCACGCTATCTCATCATGGAGCAGGTCGTTGCGTGTGCTGTGTCAGTCCTCTAAGATTTTGACCGCTAATGGGCCACTTGGATGATTGAGGTTTAGATCGACCACATATGGGCTGCCTGGATGATTAGGGTTTAGTACGACCGCTAATGAGCCACTTGAATGACCAAGGTTCATACTAGACCGCTTGTGGGCCACCTGGATGACCAAGGTTTATATACGACCGTTAATGAGCCGCTCGGATGATCGAGGTTCATGTTTGATCACTTATGGGCCGCCTGGATGACCAGAGTTTATTAACGAGAGGGTGAGGACCCTTCTGACTTAGGGGCAATCTAGGTCGGGTAACCTGCAAAGTAAATACATATATATGTACACCGGAAGGGGAAGACAGTATGCTAAGAAAACACTGATTTTGACGAATTGAAACAAGCAAGCGGATGTGCACACACAATAATGCAAATTCGTACCTGTGCCCTTCATTGGAAGTAGTGTTTGAGGTAGACCGCGTTCCACATTAGGGGACTAATTTTTCGTCCTGGTTTCGTAGTTTGTATGCTCCGTTTTTCAGGATGGCGGAGATTAGGAAAGACCCTTCCTAATTAGGGGAGAGCTTATTGCGGCCGACCAACTTGTCTGTGGCCTCGACACCTCGTAGGACTAGGTCTCCAACATCGAATTGTCGCGCCTTTACATTTTTGTTGTAATATCGGACAATTCGATGTTGGTAGGCCACTGTCGGCACTTTGACGTTGGGAATTTCATCTTGAGGTGTGGAATTGATGTGATTGCCGCGAACGTTGTTAAGTACGGTCTGCCTAGTGTAACGTTATAAACAGATGGTAGATGACCACCAAAAAGGTTAGTGTTCAACTTGCTATTTTTGGATACGTGCCCAAGGTGACCTCCAATTGGATGGTCCCTTGGACGGGCACTGGCTCGTTGTCAAGGCCATACAATGGGCCTTTGGCAGGTTTTAATTGATTTTTTTTAAGCTTAGTTTAAAGAACACATCCAAGTAAAGAAAATCCTTTGAACTACCTTTATCAATAAATACTCGTTTCAACTGGTAGTCGACACTACCGTTTGAAACGAGCCTGGATACAACGAGGGGGTCATCATTGGGGATATTACATGAGACAAATCATCATTATTGAAGCTAATGGTTTTGTCCGCCGTGCACTGCTTCTTCCTCCCAGTCTGCTACTCCTTGTCATCGGCTGGGTTTTTAGTAGGTCGGGTGGTGACCATATTAACCACCCCTACCGCAGCCCGGTTTCGGGGAGGAGATGACTTTTGCCCTTCTCCGCCATCTGCTCCAGAATTCTGCCCAGGGCCCTTGACGAACTTGGTGAGGTGGCCCCTGCGAATCAGCTCCTCGATCTCCTTTTGCAGCGTCTTGCAATTCTCAGTAGAATGTCCAGCGGAGTAGTGGAAGTCGTAGTACTTTGATTGGTTCCCAGTGTCCTTCTTCGGTGGTTTTGGCCACTTCAAGAATTTTTTTCCGCGGATCTGTATGAGGATATTTGAGCGTGTGTCCGTCAGAGGCGTATAGCTGGTGGGTCCGTAATCTTTGCGTTCTGGCAGCCCAGTCTTGTGCTGCTTCCGGCGGGAGTGGTCAGCTGTTGCCGTATTTTTTTCCTTCTCCAGGGAATAATCGAGGCTGATCTGCCCGTTTTGGGCGTTTCGCTTCGTTGGCTTCCTCTGCTGCTGTGTATTTGCAAATTAATCCCTTCCTTTTTATTCTTAGATGTTGATTGTATGCCTTCATGGGGTGATTTGTGCTAATCGTTTCAATTCGGTGGTGAATCAGGAATTGGGGGAAAACAGAGTATCGACTCTTGACGATGGAGACGGAGTTGTTTCAGGCGCTTAGGCTGAATAGGAATGCAATAGTTGATGGATTTATGCTAGAAAACCTATTGAATGAAGGAAGCTTGGACTTTACTTCTCTTATGTGATAATGGGGATACGCTCGAAGAGAACAGAGCGCTTGGCTTTGTCGTGCGCATGTTTGGCTGGAGATGGTGGGAAGTGGAAGGGCGACGCAGGTGTGTGCCGGGCGCAACGTGGGTGCTGCTAGATAGTGTCGGCTGCTGGCTGAGTGTGTACGTCATTTGCGTGGGTGAGAGTAAGTAGCGTGTGTTGCTGGTGTGCGAGCCCATGAGTGCGTATAGGTGTGCGTGGGGCTGCACCTGTGTGGGTGTATACGAGCCGTGACAGGGAAGGTGCGGGGTGTAGAGGAAACCGCATACAGCTGATGTTGTGTGTGTGAGCACAGATATACATATATGGGATGGTATATCATAAGTATATTGATTTATATTGGTGTTAAAATATGTTATATAAAACTATGCATGAGTATTGGTATGCCTGAAATGCTAGTAATCGGTTACGTGATTATTCTTATATCTCATTGATGAAATCCGGTAAAATTATTCTTCGTGTTAATATTTGTGGCGTGCGTATATCTTATTGGCACTCTATGGGTAAATAAAGGAGAGTGTACGAAGACTCTATGGTATCCGAATGAATGGGAGTTCGTGGGACCTTGGAATAGTCTAACTTTTCCAATATCAATTCCATTCCGGAGGTTGAGGTCGTTGATGTCGTTGAGGGATGCTTATACCCTAGTGACCATCGTAGATGATGATATTTGGGATATCATCTTGCGAGGGGTACTACGGGTGGTATGACATGCTACGGGTACAGCATCTGGGAGGACTGTATGGGTAGTTGATACTATGGATAATCTCGTTGCACTTACCCAACCGTTGGGGACGTAAATATGCAGCCTTTGATTCACTATGGTAGAAAAGGTCTAAGGAGATTCTTATGATATCGTATAGTGGTGACCTCAAATTGAGCTAATAATCAAATTTTTGTTATCTCGTATAGTTACTCGAGAGGGATGCTTATAACCTAGTGACCATCGTAGGAGATGATATTTGGGATATCGTTTGGCAAGTGGTATCACGGATAGTATTGGCATGCTATGAGTACAACCTCCAGGAGGATTGTAAGGGTAGTTGGATACTATTAATAAACTCGTTGCATTACCTAACCGTTGGGGGTATAAATACGCGACCTTTGTCTCACTGTGGTAAAATGAGGTCCATGTAGACTTCTGTCACTCATATTATTGTGACCTCATATTGAGCTGATGATCAGATTCAATAGAATCCCTGTTACTTTATTGATATCCAGTTATTCATATGGCTTTAGGGTTCTAGACCTGACTTATTATTGAATTTTGGACAGTAGTTGGTATATCACTTGTTATTATTAATTTTTTTTATTATTTTATCACCCAAGGTATTTTATTGTACTCCTCAATTATTGGTTATTTTTACTTGTTAGGAGTCCGACTCACTCTTATATTTTATTGGCGCCAAAGTAGACATGTTGACATCAGTATAGAAGAGATTGCATGAGTAGACTCCAGGTCGAAGTGATCTCAGAGATTGAGACTTTCAGGATAGAGATTTAAAATTTTCATGGTTCAGTTGCTGTTCAATTTTTTTATTAGATTTCCTTTATGAGAATTTATATTTTTGGACATCGATATCATTTCTTGAAATTATCTGTTACTGTTTTGGATATTTATTTTATGGTACATTTATGATAATTATTGATGGTATATTAGATGATATTATTAAGTTCATTTAAATTATTTGATGATATGTAATTGATAATTTTGAATGATTTGAGATTTTCACCGTGACGGTCTTGGTCAGGTTCGTGGATCCGAGCTAGGGTCATTACAGGTTGTCCTGTTAAAAGTCACGCTTGGGGTTTATTTGACGACAGCCTTCAAGATGCATACCTTCTTGGTGGTATGCCTTTTGTAGGTCTACAACGCCATTCTCAGACGTCCCTTCCTGACCGCATTCGGAGCAATGATCTCAATCACATACCTAAAAATAAAATTTTCTACTCCATAGAGTATAGGAGAGGTCTTTGGCGACTCAATGGCCAAGCAAACATGTTGCCTGACCCAGGTCACTCAAGCACATCCAGGCTAAATCGTCAAAGATCTTGACTTCCATGACGAGACTACCCTATTGTAAGTCCAATCTAGAGAATTTACAAACTAGATTCCCTTGGATCCTAATGATCCCGAGACGTGTGTCCAAATAAAAAGTTCCTTGTCGGAACCCCTCCGGAACCGCCTAATCGGCTTCCTTTTGGCAAAATTCTGATGTTTTCATCTAAACACTTGCTAATATATTAGGGATACCAATCGGAGTAATGGTTCACAAATTGGGCCTAAATTATAATCATAAACGTATTCGGCAGAAACAAAGGAACCATTCGGTTGAAAAACTAGTTGCCATCCGCAAGGAGGTGAAAAGGTTGCTTGACGTCGGATTCATCCGGGAGGTCCAGCACCCGAATTAGCAAATCAATGTGGTCTTGGTAAAAAAAGCAATAGGAAGTGAAGGATGTGCATCGATTTCATCGACGTCACCAAAGTATATCCTAAGGATAACTTCCTGCTACCGAGAATCGACCTGCTAGTAGATTCCATATCTGGTCATGAACTATTGAGTTTCATGGATACTTGCTCGGGTTATAATAAGATCCAGATGGGCCTAAAGGATAAGGAGCACACGTTATTGATGACTGATTAAGGGATGTATTGTTATAAAATTATACCATTCGAATTAATGAATGTTGATGCATCCTACCAACGGCTTGTGAATAAAATGTTTGAAAGCGAAATTGGGCGGAATATGAAGGTGTACGTGGACGACATGCTCGTCAAAAGTAAAGCAACAGACAACCATATGCATGACCTTGACGAGCCATTCAACGTCATTTGGATATATCAGATGGAGTTTAACCCAACCAAGTGTACATTCGAGGTGACTTCAGAAAAGTTCTTCAACTTCATCATCTCAGAACGGGGAATCTAAAAAAACCCTAAAAATATAAAGATTATCTTCAATATGAACCCACTTCGGACCGTAAAAGAAGTCCAGAAGCTTGCGGTTGGCTCCCATTTCTTGGCAAAATTTATAAAAAAGTACTTACTATTCTTCAAAACTTTGAGGGGGATGAAAGCCACCAGCTTCCAGTGGACAACCGACTATGAAGCCGAATTTTGAGAATTGAAGGAGTACATTTCTAACCCACCAATTCTTATGTCCCCCCAATAAGGTTAAGAGCTGTATTTATATCTAGTGCTATCTGACAAAGCATTGAGCTTGATCTTGGTCTGATAGAAGCTCGATGGGCAACGGCCCCCTTATTACGTCAGCAAGGTTTTGATGGACTCGGAGACCCGATACTTTCATGTCGAGAGGATGGCTTTAGTACTCATCTATTCCACCCGAAAGCTACACCCTTACTTCCAGGCCCACAAAATTATTATTCTAACAGACCAACTGCAAAAAAAATCTTACAGAGGCCAAACATGTCTGGGCAACGTGGACCTTGCCCATAGATGGTTCCTCAATATAAGTAAGCAGTGGAGCCAACAATGTCCTTAAAACTCCTGACGGGTCAGAGATAAAGTACTCATTGACCATCGTATTCTTGGGAACCAATAATGCCACGGAGTACAAGGCATTGCTCGTTGGGCTCCAATCAACCAAAGAATATTCGGCAAAGAGCCTGATTATTTACAGAGACTCGAAACTAATTGTCAACAAAGTTTGAGAAAATTTTGAGGCCTCCAAACCTCAGCTTTCTAAATATCTCTCCAAGGTTCGAGGAATGACTTCAGCGCTAGACAGTGTGGAAGTGATCCACATCCAAAGGAAAGAGAACGAAAAGGTCAATCGCTGGCAAAGGCCATTGTGATCAGAGACCCTGAGCAATACGTGCGAGTAATGCACGAAGTCCTTGACATTCCCAACGTAGATGACTCAGAGTCAGAGAAGATGCAGATAGCCAACCAGGAAAACTAGATGACCCCTACAGAAGCTATCTGTTCAACGGTGTGTTACCAACGAACTTAGAAGAGGCCAAGCACATAAAAAAGACTGCAGACTGGAGCACCATCATAGGAAGAAAAGTTGTACCGATGTGGGTACTCCATCCCATACCTATAGTGTCTCACACCAAAAGAAACTGGCTATGCGCTCAGAGAGGTGCACCTCGGCATTTGTGGATCCATGCTGGGGGTAAGAACTTCACTTTCAAACTCATGCGGTAAGGTTAATACTATCCCACCATGAAGTGTGACGCCATGAATTTTGTACGGAAATGCACAAACTGTGAGATTCATGAGAACGTCACCCATCAACCACACACAGAGCTACAAGTCGTACAATTATCCTGGCCGTTTACACAATGGGGGCTCGATATCCTTGGACCCCTACCTATTGCATCTAGATAAAGGAAATTTGTGATCATTAGGATCGACTATTTCATAAAGTAGATCAAAACTCTCCCTCTGGCATGAATCATCTAGTAGAATGCAACAGAGTTTATCCGCCAAAGTATTGTATGTAGATTCGGTATTCTAGAGATCATAGTGACCGATAATATATGCCAATTCATTGACAATCAGTTTACTAGGTACTGCACAAGCCTAAAGATTAGGTCGGTTCATACCTCAATCGTCTAGTCTCAATTCAATAGACAAGTGGAGGTGGCCAACTGCACTCTATTGCATAGGTTAAAAATGAAGTTGGAAGACGCTAGGGGCTCTTGGGTAGACGAGCTGTAATCTGTATTATGGTTATACAGGACGACGCCTAAGGAGTCAACCTACGAGACTTCATTCAACTTGTGCTATAGGACTGAGGTTGTCATTCTAGTATATGTTGGATTGTCTAGCCTTTGAGTCGAATATTTTGACCCACTCAACAACTCTTAGAGGCTCCGAGAACATCTTAATTTGCTTGAAGAAGCTCATGACACAACACTTTTGTGAACGGCGGCCTACTAGTAATGGTTCACACAATACTATAATAAAAAGATGAAAGCATACCAATTCGAGGTGAGAGACTTAGTCCTACAGAATATAGAGGTGACCAATAAAAATACTAGTCGAAACAAGCTCTCATCTAATTGTGAGGGGCCTTCCTTATCTTAGTCATTCTCTGAAACGGGGCGTACAAGTTGCGCACCTAGAAAGACAAATTTATCCTTAAAGAAATGCTATCAGTAGTTGTGTATAGAATCTAGGTAAAGTTAGCATGCATCATATGGACTGCTGGTAAAGTGCGCCACATTTAATTAATAAAATAACTGTTGATGTGTTCTCAATTACTCACGTGAATGCTTGCTTGTTCTCCCGTAAAATTGCACGATTTAGGTTACCTCTAAATTAGGTGAGGTTCCTTCACCTATCCCTTAAGCCATCATTTAGTGGTCAACAAAACTGGAACACGTTACCGAACAACTCAGATGAGGTCAGATTCTAAAATTTGGTCACGATACCAATCAGTCCTCATGAGACCGAGGGTTAAAAATTTAGGGTGCTTCCTTAAGCACACGTGTAAAGACCTCCGACCAAAGGGGATATTATCGTCAGCCGATCATAGTCCAATAACTTAGGTCAAATGTGCCAAAAGTATGATACCCTCTGGTAGGGCCGAACACCAGGAGCAACGCTTGGACGACGAATAGGTTACTTTAACAGTCCGACAATGAAGGCTATAATGCCCAGCCAGCATGTAAACCAAAATATATATATGCATAAATGATAAAGAGAGAGAAAATAAGCTCAGCACGATTGTCATAACTTGATTTTATTCTTTTACAGAAAATATTAGTATACATGAAACAAGATTTTATTTCGAATGAGGATGGTCGTGAGGTTGCGATGTTTGTAATAAAGGCTCCGAAGACTCCACAACATCTCAGGGGCGATACAACACATCAAATCGATGTCAAGTACTGGCGTTTCTCTGATAAAGATAGAAATTGGAATGCTTGGAGCCCGCATCTTTATTATGTGCCAACAAAGACCGATGCCATCCCGAAATATTTATACTTCATCACCTGTCTGATGTCATCTAGGCTGATGGAGGACCTGAGCTCATTCTCAAGTCGAAAGTTTTGGTCACGGAGAAAAGTATATTTCTGTTTGGTCTTGGACAATTCACATTTGAGATGAGAGACACGCTCCCCCATAGCCCTAAACTTCTCTATCTCAATATAATTCTGGGACAAGTGGTCGACAGTGGAAACAAGTTGGTGGGCCTACTCATGCAGTTGTAAAGGGAGAACAAGTTAGAAAAAACAAAAGTAAGGAAGGAACTCAAAAGATGTTTGGTCGTCACCTCAAGAAAGGACAAACTCCATATGGGTGGATCACTCCTTGGAATCACCAAAGCCTCCTATCGGTGTTGGCATGCCCATTCGGCTGCTCCCACAACTCCATCGGTCTTGGCCACCTTGGTTGCTCCCTTAGCCTCGACTTCCCCTTCAACCTCAAACGCGGGGTACAAGACCATGAGTGATGGTCACCTCAACTTCACCCTCGTCACTGGTCTCATCTTGGACCTTGGACATAGGGGGTTCTAAGATTGGTGTGTCGGCCACCCCGACTCCTCCCTCGGTCTCGTTTCTTCTCAAACCTCAAACTCTAAGGGCTCAGAAGAAGGTCTCTCATCAACTTCAGTGGAAAGTCTCGAGATGGCCACCTCCTGGACATTGGTCTCCAAAACTTCAACCCAAGGTACTTGTGCCGGGATAGGTTCATCCCTTGCACCAACCCTGGGATGGCCAGTAGCCAAAGCAATAGGCTCTAAGGACTCACAACCCTAATCAAATCCGACATCCCCGAATGCCTGGGCTGATGGAGAAGAAAGAACGAGGGTTTCCCTCTCCGACGACTTCTTTACTCTCACTAGCTGATCGATCGTGGCCTGATTTTCCCTTTGGTGCCTAGAAGAATAGGACCCAGCTAAAGCCCGATGACGTTTGGAAGTCTTATCCGACGAATCCCTGATGTGTGGAAGCCTTTATTTTCCCTTGGGTTTCCTCTTTGGGGCCAATGATGTAGAGGGTGCTTCCGACTCCTCCAAATGTCGTTTCCAAATTCACCCTGTGAGGGACTCAAACAATAACCAACGATTCTTTTTGTTCTCATTAAAAGTACCAACATTTGGCTGGAGAAGGTTTGTCTGCTCCTTCATCAAATTCTTCTCATGCTCAAATACCTCAGTGGAAAAATGCGATTGGACACGGCCCCATTCGTTGGAGATATGTCATCCGGAAGGAACCGATAAGAAAAAAGTATCGATTCTTCCACCTTTTTGTTGAGTTGAGATTTTCCTTGCTCAAATTGAACTCTAGATGGGGTGAGATCGAGATCCAATCCATTCCATGGTGAAACCTAAGAATCACCTTTATGGTCGTGGTGTTTATCTCCAGGCCATGATGGCGTGCGAAGACACACAAGGAAATTAGGTAGCAGACGGCATTCAGTTGTAATCTCACCACCAGAACATCCATGGCCGCCATGATTCAATGCAACTCTAGTTCCTCTGAATAGCGAAGGTCCCCTTTCAGATGGACTTCGTATACTATGATATACATTTCCGGTGGGGAACAAGTTCTACCACCCACGCCTGGCAAAAGCTACACCATCGAGCTCGAAATCCTATACTGAGCACATGGGGACTCGACGTCATCAGAAGTAAGGATGGATCAGATATCATTTACATTGGGCGTCATTGAAGGATGAAGAAAATTTGAAGCAAAAGAAGAGAGAATAGCTTTCAAAAGAAATGTGGGAATGACAAATTCGAATGATTTAAATGGCGAAGGATCATGGATTGAAACGACGCTGTAGAAGGAAATTGAAAAGACAAACCTCATTATGGCCTCGACACATGTCGGCCATACATGGACTCTAGTCTTGACGCCTGTAATGATGGCTGGAGTGGGGCCCAATTTTGTAGGGCCGAATGAGACGGCACGGGTCTCAAAGGCTCTCCGCATTTAATAAGGCTGATAGCAACGCATGCGTGTGATACGACACTTGTCGGACTAAGAGCACACGATCAAATAACTAATGACCCCTTGCTGGACATACTGGAAGGCTGAAATTCAAGCTTCTGGGCATGGGAGCTGGTGATGAGTTTGGTCGGTCGGAACGAAGAAGATGGCCCATCAACAGAATGGATTATTTTATAATTAAATAACATCTCAACGGTCCCAATTGGCCCAAATGACTCAAAGCGATTGGATGAGTTCATCGGCCTTGTCAGGATGGCCCACTATCCACTTTCTACACGTTGAAGGAATCTACCATAATCGATCAAAACAAACAAACTCTTTCACTTATCCGGACTGCTCAACAAATACTGTAACCAGTCAGGAGACGTTGGTTAAACGATATCCTCTTATCCATCCGGACGGATCCATCGGCAGCTCTCATGGATGATCAAACTATTGCCTGACTGTATATATGCCCCTTCTTCCCAACTCGGGAGCGGGGAAACAACACCAAGTGTGCACTAATAAAATATTCAAGCAATTTAAATATACAGCTCAGTTTAGTACCACTGTCAACTAAAGGGAGTTTTTGGTGACGGTCCAACACTAAGCTATCAACCGCTCAAAAACGCCCTCCCTCTTAGTCGAGCGTATCATCTCTCTCTAAGACACGTCCTATAGAGTGCGCCCCTTGGAGCCCTGCTATCTAAAAATTCATACCCAATTTCCTTACCTTTGCATCCGCAGCTTACTTTCTACATCCATGTATCTTTCTATTTTCTTTGAAATATTACTAATTTGAATATTAGAGGATAAATTATGGAGTAAATCTCATTAATCCACTGACCTCTTATTTGTTAGTTGTGTTGGGTAGGATTCAGGTTCAGAGCAGACAGATATCGGAGTCGCTCCAAATTGATCAGACCAAGTGATCCGAACCGTATTTTTCTAATCAATACAATAATTTAGAGCTAAGTACGCATAATATTATAATAATATACTTTTATTAAATTCTCTACAATCAGATCAATTGAACGACCCTTTCGTCAAACCTATTGAAAAATGCACATCTTAGAAAAACCATAATTAGTGGGACTAAATATTGGGTTGAATTAGCATGAATCGATTTCATTTAATAATAATAATAATATTAATTATTATTATTATTATAAATTGTATATAGTAAGATTAACTATATAAATTAAAATCTGTTATTAAACTATTGTCATTGTAATAGCATCCAATTATAAAAGTTTTATTCGATGGAAAGTATATACAACAAAAATTTTCAATTTAAATCAATAGGAAGATTTCAATTAGGAAAGTAATTATAATAAGCTAATTTAATCATCTAACATACATACATACATATATATACATACATACATATATATACATACATACATATATACATACATACATATACATATATATATATATATATATATATATATGAAGTATTTTATCAGGAGGTAAAAAAATATTTTCATAAAAAATCATATAAATAAATAAGTAAAAATAAATAAATAAATATATATATATCAAATTTCTTCATCTATTATATATATATATATATATATGAAGTATTTTATCAGGAGGTAAAAAAATATTTTCATAAAAAATCATATAAATAAATAAATAAATAAATAAATATATATCAAATTTCTTCATCTATTTCTTAATATCTACGTGTAAAATTTGAAAATAAAATTAGGTTATTTTTGCCACTAAGGCTGACAAATATAATTTAAAAATATTATTTAATATTTACATATGAGGTGCATGAGATTATATTGGAAGGAATCTACGTGATCGAAGAAGAATATATATGTAAGTAGTGTGGATTATTATTATTATTATTATTATTATTATTATTATTATTATTATTATTATTATTATTATTATGCACCCAGATAATGTTTAATTTATAAATTTATTTATATTAGATTTTTAAAAATTGATTTAGGTAAGATATTGACTGTATTTAGTTAAAAATTTATAATTATTATATAAAACTAATTATGTGGCCAAAAAACATATACATCTTATCATTAACTAAAATCGGACTAGGACTAGCCCATAGATGTTTTGTATTTTTGAATATCTTTAAAAAAAACTTATATTTATGAAAATTGTCTAAAAACATAGCATATTTAAAAAAAAGAAATGATATTTGGACTAAAATAGTATCTAAATATTTTAAATAATCAATCTTCAAATCAAAATTTAATAATTATATAAAAACATCACTTATTGAGATGATTTTAAATTTCAATATTAACTTAAAATAAAAAAATTATATTTAAAAAAAATCATAGCCCATGTTGGAATCAGTCAAATTGGTTATTTATGTGGATGATTGTATTCTACCAAAAAAATAGTTAGAATGAAATTTTAATTGTATTCATCCATAACATTTACATATATTGATCATACTTAACTGAAATTTCAGCTGGTTAGAGTTAACCGATCTGAAAATTCAATTTTATTCAGATATAATCTATACTAATATATCTATATAATAATATAGTATTGCATAATATGTAATATTATCCAAAATATAATCTAAGTTATTGATATTATTAGAAATTTCAAAATATTTCTCTACCTTGAATGCAAATCATCACTTACCATCATTTCTACATAGATAAATGATGATATTTATAACACCTGCAAGATATTTTAAAATAATATAAAAAATTAGATTATTTAAGAAGATATCTTAAAATAATAAAAAAATAGAAAATACCATCATCCATGCATGGTCGATGAATTTACTATCTTCCAAACGCTTACCGCCATGGCCTCAGAGCTGCTTGAAGAGTGAAGCATTTGAAACGCACGCAGCGTGGCACTATCAGTACATACGACAAGTTAATTTTTATTTTATTTTTTATATAATACGTATTAATATTTAATTTTTTAGATAAAAATGATTCAATTTTGATGATTTATATCAAAAACTATGCCCTAAATACACCCTTTTAAAGTTTCCAAACTCAATTTTGAAAGATTTTACATCAAAAATAATGATTTTAACCAATAAGATTCATGAGAAAACTCATTAAGCTTGGCTTAAATCAGTATGAAAATCGAGTATAAACACACCCCACAAAGAGAAATTAGTGTCTTTCAAGTACGTTTGTCTGATGATTCTGATGGCAGCACGCTACGTGCGTCTCAAATCCTGCTCTTTCCTTCATGTTTCTCTCTCTAAGATACATCCCTCTCTCTCTAGAAAGCTCCCTCTCTCTCTCTCTCTCTCTCTCTTGAGAGCTCTCTGGCTCGTCCCTGATGGTGGAATATTACATATAAGGTGACCTAGAAGGGTTCCCTCGGCATGCATACGTAACGACGAAGACATGCATGCATGCAGCCAATTTCTGCAGTGAATGTGGTGGGTGTACGCAGAGGGTCCAGCCGCAAACGATACAATAACATAAAAATTGATCGATATGAATTGTTGTTGGGTTTCTTTAATATTAATATTTTTTAATAATATGATAAAATAATAATATAATACTATATTAAAAATATATCAATTAAATAAAAAATATTTAATTAATATATTAGTTAATATTTCTGTATTATGATTTAAAAGAATTATTTTTTTAGATGATTTAATAATAATATATAATATCTAATATTAATATACTATTCTTGAAATTAATACACATATCAGGGTATTTTCATCCATAATTGATGTATTAAATTAATTAACTAGCAGTAGTATATTATTTCTTATAGTTAGTAAGTTTCTAAATGTTACACTATATATTTATAAAAGTAATTATTAGGCATATAATTATATGTAATTACTGTCAATAGATTTTTTTTTTAATTTTTTAATCAAATTCAATTTATTATTATTATTTTTTGAAAAATTGAAATAATAGTAATAAATAATAAAATAGGCAAAGTTTTGGGACGTGGCGGTAGTAGAATTGGGCAGCGGCGCGGGTGATGTGACACGGCGACATTAAACCGGATTGACATGCCCCACCGTTTATGCCCGCCTTGTCCGGTGTCAAACAAGCGGCGGCGTAATTGCCTTGAACTTATCAAGTAACTTGCCCACTTGATTAAAACTTCAGAATTGTATAATTAAATTATAGTTTTAATTTGTTTAAAAATGATATTTTTATATTATAAAAGCATAATTAAATATATTTTATATATTTTTTAAGATCTTATAATACAAAAATTTATATATATTATTATCTTCTAAAAAAAATCGCATTATAATATTTTTGTATAATATATTTAATCAACGTTCACAATATGTCAACTTATGGGCCTACAACCACTCTTACAATCCAAATTGAATTTTTTATTGTGGGGGTATTTTTTATTTTAAATCACACAAAAATTTTGACTCATTGATAAATTTTTTAAAATTAGTATAAATATAAATATTTAATACATATAAAAAATATTTTAATCTAGATGATATAAAAATAGCAAGTATAATAAGTAAAGTAATATGTAATATTAAAAAGATATAATTTTTGGTGATGATGAAAAATCTTAATAACCACGACTGTGAAGTAAAATCCTTCAAATTTTAACAGTTAAAAAAGATATAAACTATAAAAATCAATATACATATCGAGTGATAATAACCCGCTAACCTAACCGACTTACTCTTATCACGTAATCTCTACCAATGAACTTTTTGGATTTGCCAATGATAACGAAATTGACACCTTTCCGGTCTTCACGTCAATTTTCTCACACGAACCGTTGCAACTCAATTTTCACGCCTCCCACATCATTCACGAGGGTTTACATGTAGGAAAAACGATGTGGTCAAATAATATCAGAAAAAAAAAACTTTGGAAGATTACCACATAGAAAAGATGAACTTTTTCTCCGGTGGGCATGATATCTTGGCTCAAGGTAATGAAGTATAACAATGGTAATCTTTTGTGTTTCAGTTCTCTTTTTCAAAAATCCACCTCAAAAAGAAGAAAGGCTCATGTATTTAAAAGAATTCAAACTAAGTTTAAAATAAAAAAGCTATTAGGGACAAAAGGTTTGCACCGATCAGGAGTGCAGCGAGCACGGGATAGGGTTTGGGAAATTCATGCCCTGGCGCTTGAGCACCTTGGTTCTAAAAAATGTTCCTTGGTGGTGCCTCAAACACCGATCGAGCGTCCCGTTCAAGAAAATGTGCCATATTAGCACCTTGGTTAAGTGTTCGGTTCTAAAAAAGGCGCCTAACTTGCACCTCAAGCACTCATCGAGTGCCCGATTTTAAAAAGTGTGCCCTGCTGACACATCGAGCATCATTTTCGAAAAGGCACAAGGTGAGCGATAGGATGGCATGAAAGCTAAATATGTGACGATGACAACCTTCGAGTATGAAATTTATGAAGATCTTCCAAGAAAATATGTTATTGTAAATATCAAATACTCTGATACGGTCACAAAATATACTAATACAAAATACGATTATTAATTAAAAAATTTAAATAACTTAAATTATAATTATTTTAAGAAAATAAATCTAAATTGTTAATTTTAAAATTTAGAATGTATTAGAGAGGCTCCCATAGATAGATTACGGATGTTTTATCTCTTAAAATGATGATATAAATTATTATTCAAATTTAAATTATTTAGTTTAAATAGATAGTTGTGATTTAATTATTTTTTTTAAAAAATAAAAATTAATTAAAATTATTTATTGAATAATAATAATTTATTAAAAAATATATGATTTAAATTTTAAAAATAACTTATTTAACCTTTTTAAAAAATAAAAAAAACTCCAAAAAAATATTTCAAAATAAACTGTACCTATTTTGGAAGACTCAGCGTTGTACGGACGTGCAGAGGAAAACCTTGTGTGGTAGGCAAACGGCGGTGGTTTCCAGGAGTCGGAGGCGGCGCTGGTGATTGCCTGGGCACAAGTGCATGTGATCGTGAGGAGCTGCAGATCCCACCGTTGATTCATTTTTTCAGGCGATCAGAAAGATTGGAATCAACGGCCAGGCACTGCGGCCGATGATCGTAACTCTGCGGCCGTGGCTGAGATCGGTACCCATCACGTCTGTCCGCCATAGCAGCTTTCCTTCTACTGCGGGAAAGGTTTCTGATACCACTTCTAGACCCGATTTGTACTTGTAGTGGTCATGAGACCACCACACGTAAATCAACACGAGGTCTCCCATTTCCTCTTTTGAGCATGCAAGTAAGTTTTGTCTATAATAAATTGTATGGGGCAAGAACTTAATCACACAACATATATGAAAATATTCAAATAATAATTTATATAGAAATTAAAGATTATAGATATAAAAATATTAATATGACATGATGAAATCATACTGAAAGTTAGGATAATTAATAATTATATTTATATATATTTACAAATTATACATATAAAAGATTAGATAAGGAAATGACTTTAAGGTGGTTTGGACAATTTAAATAAACCGCCTTAAATATGGAGTAAAGGAAATACCTGTGAGGAAATATAAGTTGATTATGGTTGAAAAAAACTAAACACGCGTGCTAGGAATTTTAGAGTATGTAATTTATATAATTAGTCCAGAACATGCCTAATCCATTCATGAAAATCGTTCAAGCGTGAATTACAATGGAGCTTTGCATCATGCATGCCCGAGGCATTCCTGACGATTGCTCAAGTTTGAAATACAATAAAATTTTTCATTGTGCACATTAGAGTCATACTTGAAAATTGCTTGGGCATGAAATATAGCAAATGATGTCTTATATCACGTCTAAAGGAGCGGATGTGTGCCACGGTATCTATTGTTCCAAGCGTGATGCGCACACGCGCTATGCACGTGTAATGATTTACTGTTTTTATACTCCAGTTATTTTAAATCCTGTTATTCTCTCTGCCGTGTAAATAATTTCTTATATGTATTCTAGGTGCTACACATTGAATGCGGGAGTGCGGAGGAGTGTGTGCTTAGGCAAATTAGGTGGTTCATTGAAGGAGAAAACTACATGTCCTTATGGGATTGATATATTTTATTAATCGTAAAATATTAAAAATCTTTTCTATCACTTATTTCGTTTTGAGAGCCTTCAGAGTATGTAACCATTACAGTGGAGCAGACACTTGATTTCTAATCGTATTTGGAGACTTAATGACAATAAAGCTTAATCTACAAGAAAATCAAGAGGAGTTTGATACCATTATTAGAAGCAAATCTAAAAAATTTTTCAATAAAGGTTAAGAATCAATAATAAGTCGACTAATATTTAGAATATCAGTGTCACCTAACATAAGTTAGCTTTCTCATAGTATATCTCTTATAGTAATTGGAGAAGTCCAATGGGTTTTATTCAAGAATTACTTAGTTCTTGAAATTTTATTATTTTACTAGTCTATGTATTAATTTATTTTCTACACTGTATTTATTATTTTTATTGGTAATAAATATTATGATGAAAAATTGATTTGTATTTGTTGCACATATATTTTCACTCTTTAAGTGTATCAAGCATTTGAGTATTTGGTGCTTCTACATAATTGTCGGGTTTAAATTGTGATGGGTAGGCCCACAACTGACAGACCTAATAAAAAAAACAGCCCAAAGTACAGAAAAGTTCAGACGCGCGTTAGACGGTCAACGCTATCGTTGACCGCCCGGCACACCAAATAGATGGTTAATGCGCTCCTTCAAGACGGTCAACATTTTTGTTAACCGAAAGTATTGTAGCAGGAGGCCGCGAAAAGACGTTAGACCTAATACGGGCCAGGCCCAGTTTAGTAGGTGTTCCTGTACACGACAAGCACCAATCATTTTCTTGATTACACGCTTTTCTTAAAGTCGATCTCCTCTAAAAATGTATCAACAGATTTAGCACCCTCCCCGTGAGGAAGGCGTCGGATTTTCTCTCCTTGCTAATAATGGAGTCTAACGGTCACAAAAGCACAAAAGAAAGACAGATAATCTAGAGATCCGTCATCCGCTCATAAAAAAATGATCCCATCAGATCACGCCAGTCAAACCTACCTACTCAAAGAAGGTTGCCCAACGTCAGGCTAGGGATCACGCCTTCCTAGCCAAGGAATGTCACACTCCCCACCGTCTATATAAACTCAGAGTCTCCACTCTAGAAGGACACGCTTTTTGACACGATCTTAGACGCGCACACAGACGCAAAATACAACGCAGTGCTCGAGCTACTTTCTCTCAATCGCTCACCTTCCAATCCCACTCCCAACCTCCAGAGTATAGAGACTTCTCCCACTCCCTGAGAACCGTTCTCCTAAGCTTCCACACTTTCAGGATGTAACTTCCACTAATTTCCTGCGAACATCGTGTCGAAAATTATACTTTTAACGAGTCACAGGAACGTCTCTACATTTACAGGCCGACACTCTCACCAATCTCATTCTCTCTCTCTCTTTTACTTACCAGTTCACATTTTAAAGTTCAAAGACTTGTTACTGACTTGAGCGTCGGAGTATTTTCGGTGGGACAATATCCCGTCGGTACCTGACCTCTTATTTTTATAGTGGTGCGCAAGATTCAGACTCGGTGAATGGAGTCGGATCCAAATAGTCAGGTGAATCCGAATTTGTTCGAAATCAAATCCAGGTATGCATCATTGGCGCCGTCTGTGGGAAGCGCTTACAAAAAGCCAACCGCATTTTTTCGAAACTTTCTCCGATCAACACCCTTAAACAAAATGGTGAACACAAGGGCGCAAGTAAACGAGCCAGCTTGAGACATAGTCTCACCAAACCAGGACCACACCATTGGCGTTGTAGTCAGTGGGGTAGCCGATAGAATTCCGACATCTTTTTTCCAAAACCTGACAGAGTACATGCACGATACAAATAGAATGCCCCAGATACTCTGCTCTCGTCAGGAGCAAGCACAGATGGGGGCTGCACTGGCGGTGGCCCCAACGCCGGCGTCCAGACAAGGAGGCCAAAGAAAGAAACTTTCGGCCCGTTGGACCGGAAGGTTAACCAACGCTCCCGCGCCAGTATCCTCACACACCCAAAGCCGTTTAAGGCGTGAGGAGCGAAGAACCAGCTCTACTCCAGATGAAAGTCTGAAACGAAGGAACCCTAGATACTCTCGGGTGAAATCTAGACCCCAAGCTCTAGAGGGAGCCTCCTGGACCGTTAGATTAGCAAGAGATAGCAGCCGCTCGGCTGCTAATAAGTCAAGGAGAGAACGAAGTCGAAGGCATCTCTCAACTCCAAAAGATAGGTGCGCTTGAGGCACACCTATATCACACTCTTGCACTAACTCGTTGTATCTATCACACTTGATGTGCACCTTGGTCGTCCAGGTGCATAGTGATACTTTACTGCTCTTTTATTTCATGCATAGCCTCTTGCACAGCCATTCTCTGCCTCTTTATCTCTCTTCAGGGGACTCTCTCTCTCTCTATTTCTCTTTGGGTGTTCCTTCAAGTGCCGATTTTCGCTGCTATTTTTTGTCATTTTCTATGCTTGAGGTAACGCCTTTTTCTTCTTCTCTCTTTCAATCTTCTCCATGTTTGTTTCACTTAGGGTTTGAGCTCTTTGTTTCCTTGTTTCTCAGTCCGATTTCTCACTATTCATGGATATTGAGCGTCATTTCAGGTGTTAATGTTGATCTGAAGGTATATTTGTTATTAATATATGTTGGGTTGTGTTTCCCGTGTTCATTTGAGTTGAGATTAAGGGTCACTTGTGAGCTTTTTTTGGGTTAAAAATAAGGTTCTTCCATGGTTTTTCAATGAGATTAAGTGTTCTTGTGATTCGAGTGTTGAGATTTTTTATTTCCAGCTTTACTTATGTAGTTGAGTGTTCTTGCATGATTGTTCGTTAAAATATTTATTGATTCTTGTTTGTATTTTGTTTTTCAAATGGTCATCACTGAGAAGTACATTGCCAATAAATTTTGTGTTAGTCTTGCATGTGATGCATCTAGATTTATTAATTCATCCATGGAGGGTCTATTTCTAAAGCACATGAGATATCACCAACTCACACTTGAAAGGCAGGTGGATCTTGCCTCTCTCCATAGTTTGATTTCTTTCATGTTTAATTCTTATTATAATAATTTATATATTATAATATCTATTTTATTATATATATATATATATATATATATATTATTTATATATAATTATATATTTATATATAATAAGGAATAAATATGTATTTTATATATTATAATAATTATTACATATTTAATATATATATATATATATATATATATATATTATATTTTATATTTTATATGAAAAAATATATCATGAACTCGAATAGGTTAATTTAAATAAATAATTATAATTTTTAAAATATAAATTTTTAAATAAATTAAGTAAATAACACAAAATTCTAAAATCTGAGTGTGACAAATCAAATATATAGGATTCGACAAATTAAAATCTACACAAGACCTCATCGGACAGCCGTCCAAATCAAATAAATACGACTTATTTTACCATCATTGTAAGGGAGGTAATAATCCGACCGAAGAATCATAATCAAACGTAACACAATATTTAAACTATTCCCAAAATGTAACAATAAGCTCATATTTGGCAAATTTCATAATTCAGATATATTAAATATTAATTTTAACCATAATAAAATTGAAATTCATCAAATCGGACGAATATTTGACTGATCATGTATTTTCTACTATAATGCATCCAATTTTTCTACTCTGAAGGGATAAAATAGAAAAAATGAGCCTAATGTTTAACAAGTATCATATTTAAACAAAAAGAATCCAATAAATTAAATAGAAGATTTAATGGATAAAGTCCGTTCAAATAACATAATAAATTCAAATCGTTGATATAACAAACTAATAAAATCTAAGGTTCAGAATTCAAGATCCAATGGTAGTCTCGTATACAAATCAAATATTCAAATCCAAAATAATTATCCAAATCGTAAAACAATTCTTATTGGGACGTATATACATATATAAAAATATATATATATAAACAAAATAGAAGTAATTCGGACCAATTTCTACAGGCAAATTAGCCAATTCCAAAGTCTAATCCAAGTCTGATTCCGAGTCTAAATCCCAATCAGCTTGTGATTTGTGACGAAATCTGATGGTTGGACGATCTAAAAGTATACATAGAAATTGAAGTGGCACTGTGACAGATAGTCTAAGGGTTCGGATCAAAATATATAGTCAAATCATTTATACAAAACATACCAAAGCCCAACTGAGGACAAAATCGACGAATTTCAAATCCAAGTTCAAAATCTAAATTTAAACCAAAGTTCAATACAAATAAATGCAAAGATACAAATCATATATCAAATTTGAGTTTCAATTATTTAAAGATTAGCTTGAGAAAGGGTTACATATATTCCGATAACCTTAGACAAAATCAAATGTAAATTAGGCAGCATGTATGGCTAACCATGTACTCTAGACCCATGGGTAAGGTTGCAGTCAACAAACTTATCAGATATATTATAACGTTTGAATATATTATAAAGTCGAATCAAATCAGTCAAATAGGAAGGATTACTATTTCAAGCCATTTCTGCCTGCGGAAAGAAATTTTCAAATAACAAATATCTCCCTGTTAGGAACTGGCTAAAAAATTTAATATCTAAATCTAAATGTAGTGACCACAACTCGATACATGCATGTGAAAATGTACGGCCTATGCAAGTTTGGTGCATATTTTTGTTACACATATTGATATAAATATACACAATATACAATAAATTTTTTAAACTTTTAGAAAAATAGAAAATCCCTAAAATCATAAAATCTATATCCAAAACTTTCAAAATCAGTCAATGAATTATAAATGCATGTCCAGGATAAATAGAATGGGTGTATAAAATACATGAATGTTAGTAAAAGTTTTAAATAATATCGAAAATATATCAGATATTAAATCAGACCAAAGAGAAAGTTTACAGATACTTACCTTGACCTCATATTTTATAGATCTGAAAAAATGATGTCCCGAAACACTCGAACCACGTGATGCTCCTCACTGTCGCACAAAGCCCACGCCTCTGCCCGTGTTTTCCCTCTCTGCGCGTCATCACTGTCGTTGCCGCTTATATATATAGTATTTTAAATTTTTTTATTTTAAAATTCAAATTGATATTCGGGCGATAGTACGGGCATACCTTGGGTGTCAACCCGACTGATCCAAATATCCTTCCAAATTTCATAATATGTAATTAATTTTGCCACGTTCAAATTATCTAAAATCATAATTAATAATAAATTAATCCGAACGAAAATGCGGGATATTACATTCTCCCATCCTTATGAAAATTTCAGCTTCGAAATTTACGCCTCTCAATCTTAACATCAATTATCCAACAATGAGGATATTCTTCCGAACTTCGTCTTCGCACTTTTCAATACACTTCCTTGAACAAATGATTTATCTAAATCTGATCTTCAATAAATAGGAATATTCTCCCAAATTCGTCATTGAGATCTCTTAACGCTTCTTCAACTGAAAGATTTATCAAAAGCCTAATGGCCAATAGAAACCTCAAATCCTTCTGCACCAGATCTTTCCTATCCCAAAATCAAAACCACAGCTTAAACCTAGAATCCATTTTGTCGATCAAAACAGCTCTAATCCAATCACATTCGAAGGATCATTCATATAAAATATATCACATCCAACCATCAAATTCAGAAGTAAGGCCAATTTGAAGGCCAATTCTTTAGTCTGCTAAAGATTTTGAATAACCTAATAAACCTTCACTTCAAACTATCCTTCGATTTCAAAACTGAAACTCTTTTTCTTCAAAATACTTCCAGAAATATTTGACCACTATTCTCGATCTTTCAATCACTTTGTAAAACTAGTCTCCTACTTCAAACCTCCAATCAAATCTTGTGGCCGATAGCCGTGAGTCTACACGTTTTCACTGCGCCACTCTGATTGATTATCAATCTCAAATCAAATCAAAAGCCTCGAAGTAGAAATACCATGCAATCTCCACACCTCAACAATATGCCAACGGTCAATCTCGAAAATAACTTCCTAATAAGCAAGCGATAAGTCGATTTCATCAGCTCATCCATTATCTGCCTCAAATCTTGGCAAACCATGAACCGTCTTCATTAGCTAAACCACCATTAACTAGCCCAATCTCATCCAAATGGCCACCAAAATCTTTTGCTATTTAAGGTAGATTTGAAACAAAATCTTGAATGCTTCTTCTAATTGACTTCATCCTTAGGCACGATATAGCTTGCCATGAAGGTCGCACTCTTACGCTTCATGTTCTGCCTACCTGTTTTGACTCGAGATCAAATCATCATCAAAATCTCTCCACTCCACCGGTTGGTGAATCTTCGATGTTTCCATCGAATTTGGATCACTCCAATTCAACCATAACTGCTAACAACCTCATTCGTTCCCGAGTTTTAATCCAATTAGCTTGCAAACTTTCATCCAATTAGTCAAAACTCAAAAGAAAGAATTCATGAAAACATGCCTCCTCTTGAACGTGCAATGAAAAGCACTTTGCAGAACATTCGAAATGGCCTACTTTATCGGTTCCAACTTCAAGACGGCTCGTCTAAAAAGGGCATCACCATTGATCTGCATAAAACTTCTCCCATAAAAAGAAATTTCGTGCAAATACCAATTTGACAACAAAGAGAGGAAATCTCTCTGGCCTAATCTTCATTCTAGCATTCTCGCCTTAAAATCTTCACGTAAAATTTTTCAGACTGATCCCGAACATTTCTTGGATAGGACACCTAATACGCAGAATCCAAACATATTTGAATCTTTTATAGAAGCATCACTAAGTGCTACCATTCATTCTGAACCATTAGGGATCGACAAAACTGATGTCGATGACACTCTATCACTTCAATTAAATTTCGATTGCCTCTATTCCAAATGTGCCAACGACACTGCAATTCTCAAGAAACATTCAACAAAACTCCTATCATAACCATTCAGATCCAAGAAACTCCGCACTCCTAAGACTTTAGCCAGTCTTTTCAAATTCACTACTATATTCATCTGCTCTCATCTTTTTCAGATTATTAAATATCACCTTAGCAAACATATGACCCAAAATAATGCAATCTCTAAACATAATTTACACTCCTCAAAATTCTTTAATTAAATTAGAATATCATTGATAAGGCCATCATAACTAATCTAAACATGATCAAAATCCAATCGATAATATCCATAAAAGATGCTAAAATATTGGACAACCCAAAAGCAATATCAGGATTTCGTGATAGGCACACATTGACTTGAAAGCGGTCTCATATATATCCTCATACTTAATTCACAATTAAGGATACCTCGAGTACGACCCAATCTTTGAAAAAAACTAAATTTTTTCAAATGAATCCAACAAATCCTTGATCCTTGAGAGTTGATGCATATCTAATTCCCCAAACAATTCAAGCATAGATCCATCAATCCAACTTTATTCATCAGAGAATATTGAAGTACTCCCTGCCAATATACTTGGCCGAACGAAACCTTCTCAACAGATTCTGCAATTGTTGTTTCAATTTTTTCAATTTAGACAAGACTATCACATGCGAAGCTTTCGAAATAGACGTAGATCCAAGCACAATATCGAAAATAAATTTGATCTATTAATCTAGGACAAATCTAGTTGAATCATCTGAAAAACATATTTAAACTTGCAGATGACCAAAATGTCTTCAATGGTCACAGAATAACTCTCAAATGTGACCATATATGCCAGATGAACTCAGCACCCATCTCTCAACAGATGACTCGCTTGCAACGCCGAAAATTAACTTTTAAGCCTTCTTACTAATTCTTCCTTTGAACTTTAAAACTCGTATCCTAAAACACCGAATGGAATGGTCTTAACAAAATAGTATTTCATGACGGAGGATCCGGCTCTAACTTCACAGACTATAACTTCAAGGGTTCCATTCGGAATCGTCTGACTCCTATGTGGACATCTAGAATCCGGATGCCTGGGATTCGAACAATCATTTAACAAATGGTATATTTGGCCGCAATTTGAAGTAGACTTCATTTCTAACGAAGTAAACTCGTCTCGAGTACACCTTCTCGCAAAACTTGCAAGTTGAACTTGCAAGCTCAAACTTCGAGGAAGAAAAATTCACTTCATCTGACTTCCTTTAGCTTGTCTACTGGAGGATAAGTAAGTCCATCCTTCAAGCTTTGATTCCAATACTCTGATTTTTTCTAAAAATGCTTCTCTTGAAATTGCTCATGCTTAATCAACAAAGTATAATCCAGCTCCTCGCAATAACCCCAGAGTTAGAACAATACCAATTGTTTCCAAATTGAATCTTGAAGTCCATGTCGAAATTTCTGGGCTCTCGAACCTCATCCGCAATCATATGGGAAACAAATCAAGATGGCTTCACAAATTGTACATCGTTCTCAGCTACTATCATGCCATAACAAATCCTTCGTATTCTTCAATATTTTCCTATGCATTGCCTCATAGGCCAAATCTCGAACTCTTTATCCATTGATTCTTCAATGATGAGATATTATGGAGACAATTATCCACCTGATCACAGTGATAAGTGGAAATGGGCAATCCTTGACTTGACTTGAGCATATTCGCTGCCAACAAAATTAAATTTGCACATCATTGTCCTATTTTTTGATAGAGATTTTCCATCGAAACTCCACAACTTCTCTTACGAAGAGAAACAAGTTGACTTGAACTTCTTCATTTTTATATGCAGTATCCAATCTTGATGAGCTTTTATTCATCTATACTTTCACCATTTACCTTCCTATCAGTCAAAAATCTTCTTCTATTATGCGAGACTTCGGACCGGGACCATCTAAGGCCACTACTTCTCTTCCAAAATTGTAAATCCCAATAAAACCTTCATAAATATGTAGAAATCCAATACAATTTTAATTCAACCGTTATATCAAACCATACATTATGTCACTCACACGAATCCTCATGATTAGATAATCATCCTTCAAATCCAAACTCAAACCTTCACAATTCAAATTTTCTACTATCTACCAGAGACAGTATTTATTATATCCAAATATTTAATCAATTATTTACCCAAAATGACCAAAAATACCAATCATTATGACTTTTCTCTGATACCACTTCTGTTACGAACGCGAACCAAGTAGGTCAATTTAAATAAATAATTATAATTTTTAAAATCTCAAATTCCAAATAAATCAAATAACTAACACAAAGTCTCAAAATTCATGTGTGATAAACCAAATATACAGGATTCGATAAATTAAAATTTACACATGAACTTATCGGACAACCGTCGGGATCAAACAAATACAATCTGCTCTACTATCATCATAAGGGAGGTAATAATCTGACCAAAAAATCTTAATCAAACATAATACAATATTCAAACTATTTTCAAAATATAATAATAAATCCATATTAGGCCAATTTCATAATCCAAATATATCAAATATCAATTTTAACTACAATAAAACTAAAACTCACCAAATCGGACGAATATCTGACCAATCACGTCTTTACTCCTATAATGCATCCAAATCTTCTACTTTGAAGGGATAAAATAGAAAAAAATGAGCTTAATATTTAGCAAGTATCATATTTAAATAAAAGGAGTCCAATGAATCAGAGAGAAGATTTAATCGATAAAATTCGTTCAAATGACAGAATAAATTCAAATCGTCAATTTAACAAATCCAATAAAATCCAAGGTCCAGAATTAAAGATCCAATATTAGTCTCGTATATAAATCAAATATCCAAATCCAAAGCAATGATCTAAATCGTAAAACAGTCCTCACTGGGACGTGTACACACACACATATATATAAACAAAATAAAAGTGATTCAGACCAATTTTTATAGGCAAATTAGCCAATTCCAAAGTCCAATTCAAGTCCGAGTCCGAGTTTGAGTTCAAATCCCGATCAACTTATGATTTGAGATAGAATCCAATGGTCGGATGATCCAATAGCATGCGTAGAAGTCAAAGCAGTACCGCGACAGATAGTCCAAGAGTCCGGATTTAAACATATAGCCAAATAATTTGTATAAGGCATATCAAAGCCTTACTGAGTGTAGAATCGACAAATTTTAAATCCAAATCCAGAATCCAAATTCAAATCAAAGTTTAATACAAATAACTATAAAGATACAAATTATGTATCAAATTTGAATTTCGATTATTTAAAGACTAGTTTGAGGAAGGGTTACATATAATTCTGATAACCTTAGGCAAAATTAAATGTAAATTAGGCCGACATGTATGGCCACCCATGTACTCTGTATCCATGGATAAGGTTGCTCACTATTATTTGTCACCCATAACTTTGGGAGTAATTTTCAAACTTGTCAAATATATTAAAATATTTGAATATATTATAAAGTCCAAATCATCCAAATAGGAAGGGCCACTACTCCAAACCTTTCCTCCCGGTGGAAAAAGATTGTCAAATAATAAATATCTCACTGTCTAGAGTTGGCCAGAAAATCTATTATCCAAATCTAAATATAGTGACTACAACCCGATACATACATGTGAAAATGTACAGCCAATACAAGTTTCGTGTATATTTTCGTTACAAGTATTGATATAAATATACACAGTATCGAATAAATTTTTTAGACTTTCAAAAAAATAGAAAATCTCCAAAATAAAAAAATCCATATCCAAAAGCCCCAAAACCAGTCAATACATGCATGTTCTGAATAAATATAACGGGTGTATAAAAATATATACATATTAGTAAAAATTTTAAATAATTTTTAAAATATATTAGATATTAAATCAGACCAAAGAGGAAGTTTATAGATATTTGCATTGACCTCATATTTTATAAATCTGAAGAAAGAATATTCTAAAGCACCCGAACCAGGCGATGCTCCTCATTGCCGCGCGAAGCCGCACCTCTGCCCGTGTTTTCCATCTCTGCACATCATCACTGCCATTGTCGCTGCTCAACCACGACCGTCTTCGGTCGTTGGCGAGCCGCCCACTGGCTGTCGCCAGCTTTCCCAACAACCATCGTCGCCGCTGCTTCCTTCCCCGGCAACCCTTTTGTCTCCTCACCGTGCCCCCTCTCTTTCATGCGCATCTCACTCCTGCACTGCTGTTGCTCACCCACGGTAGACATAGGTCACCAACGCCGCGCCGCCGCCGCCTCCTTCCTCTCCCTTCTCCTTCTTCCCTCTTCTCCTTCTTCGCTTCCTAAAAACCTTGCCCCCCCTCTATCCTCTTCTGCTTCTCTCTCTCTCCCCGATCTAATCCTCTCTTTCTTTTTTTTTTCTATTTCTTTTTTTTTCGTTTTCTTTTCTTTTCTTAATATATTATTATTTTAATATAATAATAATAATATTATTTTTATACATACATACATACATATATATATATATATATTATTTTAAATTTTCTTTTATTCTAAAATCTAAACCGATATTTGGGTGATGGCACGGATGCACCTTGGGCGCTAATCCGATTGATCCAAATATCATTCCAAATTTTATAACATTTAATTAATTTTTGTCACGTCTAAATTATCTAAAATCACAATTAATATTAAATTAATTTAAATAAAAATTTAAAATATTATAAAATATATATAATGATTAAATATATAGTTATTTTCAAAATATATAATATAAGATATAATTATATTTTATATAATTATATATTTTATACATGTAATTATTTAAATATTTATGGAATATGTATTTTATATGATAAAAATATATATTATATTAAATAATAATTAAGAATAATATTTTTAATACATATTTATAAGAGAAAAATAATCATTACGATAAATTATTATTTTATTTCTTAAACTATTTTACAAATTAAATATTAAATTATAAAGCCCAAATTTTTATTTTAATTATTTAAATATTAATTATAATTTTAAGTTAATGGAGGATATTATAAATAATTAAATATATATATATATATATATATGTAAATAATAATAAAATAAAGTAAATAAAATAAAGAAAAAAAAGAAAGGGAGAAAAGAGGAGGAGAGAGAGAGGAGAAAAGAAAAGAGAGATGAGGGTTCGGTGCAGCGAGAAGAAGAAGAAGAAGAAGAAGAAGAAGAAGAGGGAAGGAGGAAGAAGGCTGTGCGGCGCGAGGGAAAGCTGCAACAGTTGCGATGTGAGGGGAAGCTGCGGTGGTAGTGCTCGGCGGCGTGACGAGTTCATGTAGGAGGAAGAGAGAAGGGCAGCGGCGCGGGTTTTGGGTCAATTGGAGAGCAGATCGGCACGGTGGTGGCACACCAACATGGTGGCCGCGCGGCGGTGGTGTGCGCAATAGAGGGTGTGCAGTGAGGGGCTGGAGTGGTGGCCATGTACGCAGCGAGGAGAGAGAAAGCTCTCCTGGGAAGGAGCGACGGTTGCGAGAGGAGGCGGCGGCTGCTTGCTATAGGAAGCGGCGCCAGCTTGCAAATGAAGTGGCAGCCGTTGTTGGAGAGGCGGCGTAGCACGGAGGAGAGAGAAATGAATCTAGTAGAGAGAGAAAGGCTCGGTAGGAGAGAGAAACGTGCCGTTTGGGTATTCCGGAGCATCTTTCTTCTAATCTGGAGAGCAAAAAGGTTAAGGTAAGTATCCGTAAGCTAATTCTTGGTTTAATTCGTGTCCGATAATATTTTTGTATATTTCGAAGATTTTATTTTCATGCATGTGATTGTTATATATCTTCTCTGTTTATTATTTATGTGCATGTAAGTTTTATTGGTTGTTTGGTGAGCTTTTCATGATTATTTATAATGTTGGAGGGGTTTTAGACACCCAAACAGTATATATATATATATATATATATATATCTTTGTGTATCCGTATGTTGAAATCATGAACTAATTATAATTCAATTCAGCCTAGAGAGAGACGCTCTCTTCTCTCTCTTAATTTTCAAAATCGTCCCGCCTGAGATTTTGAATCTTCGGCTTCGACGGCCAAGGCCGACCGTCTCGAGCCCCCTTCGGGTCCTCCCTCGGGCTCCGACTTCCCTCTCTCCCCCGTACCATCCTCGCCAAAAGCTCTGTCGCCTTCGGGACCCTCTTCTCCCATCCCGAACAAACCGAATCTGGGCGAAGCGATTCCTGAAGATGCTGTTGTCGCCTCCGATGGCCTCGCTCTTAGCTCCCCTCGGTGGGCTGACGTTGTTTGTAAGGATTGTCTCGAGGCCCGTGGTGAGCTGAAATTTTTGCCCCCAGTGGCCGTTGAAGCTGATTCGTCCATCTTGTCTCCTCCGCCAGAGGTCATCCAACAAGGTCAATCACTTTGGGGCTTCACTTTATTCGGCTATTTCTGTGACTCCACTCCTCACTATTTGGCGGTCAAAGCCATAGCCAAGCTTTGGGCCCGTTTCGGACTCACGCACACCGCTGGAAACGAAGCTGGATTTTTCTTCTTCCGCTTCTCTTCGTTGGAGATGTTGGAGAAATGTCTCAAAGCTGGACCTTGGCTCATGGCTGGAAAGCCAATCTTCCTAAAACGGTGGTCACCAGGTATGACTCTGAACAAGGATGTTCATAAACGCTTTCCAATTTTGATCAAAATTTTCAATCTGCCGATTGAATATTGGACCCATGCCGGCCTCAGCTGGGTGGCTAGCGCTGTTGGTATTCCTCTCCAGCTCGACCCCCGGACGGCCCGTATAGAGAACGTTTCCTTCACTAGAATTTGTGTTGAAGTGGGTATTGATGGCCCCTTTCCCAAAAGTATAACCATTAAGGCTTCCCACGACTCGGCTCCCATCTTGGTGATGGTGGAGTATAGCTGGCGTCCCATAAGGCGTAGTCGCTACCTTTTCTTTGGGTCATGAGGAAGCTCAATGCCTTCCCATGACTGCTAAACCTCCTACCGGCACCTCTCGCTCCAAATTTTCCATCTCTCGCCTATGAGGTGAATGTCCCTTTGGTCCCTAGGCTCTCGACCGATGGTTGTGTGCCAAATTCGGGGATGAAGATGTACCGAATACCCGATTTCCCCCTTCAATCAACTGCAGTTGATGAAATTAATGGTTGGTGCGCTAGTAGTTCCCCAAATGGGACCGTTTTGGGCTCACAAACCATTCCCGGGTCTCGGTTCCCCGAACCTGATCCCCTTATCCCGCTTCTGCGTCCCAGGCTCCTCTGGGACCATCCCGATCGCCCACCTCGCCTCTTACCTCCGTAACATGTCAGCCGTCTCGTGTCATTAGCACTCCTCTGCTGAATTTGGGCTGCCTTTACCCCTCGAATATCTTTGAATTAGAAGGCCTTACGGTGAGAACCTTGATGAATTGGTTATTGGTTCTGGCTCCGATAGCGACCAAATCCCAAATTCAATTTCTCGTATTATAAACAAATATGGTTTGGGCTCTTCTAAGAATAGTGGAACCGTCCCCGCATCGAAGTTTGTACGGGCGAGTCTCCACTATTCTAAAGAGAAATTTCTTAATGTAAATGAGGCGCTGGCTTTGGAATGTGATACATGGAAGCCTGCTAGATCTCGGAAAAAGAAACAGTCCAAAAAATCCAAGGCATCCCCCCGTTAGGGGCTTGCTGTTGATGTTTTGTCGAATCTTTGGTTGGAATAAAGTTGGCTTTGCTGGTCCTTTTGTGTCAGCCTGCTGTTGTGCTGGCCTTCAGTTGCAGTTACTCTACTTGGGGCTGATTTAGTTGAGCTGTAATTTTGTAGGAAAGTTTGAATTTGATTCTGTTGTTGCCTGTCTTAGTTGAGATCTAGTGATACTGACTTAAGGCCCTCGGATGGTTACAGTTCTTGGTGCCTTTGTTTTCAATTTGATCTGCAGCGATGCAGTGGAAAGTTTTCCCCGTCTGGCTGTTCTTGGCTGCTATTGCGCTTGTGCTCCAACACTTGAGAGAGCCGATTCTCGGCTTTTTTTTGGATTTGTGGGCGGGTTTATTTGCCGATCTTGGATTGGCATGGAGTCGAGTCTCACTCAGCCGGTACTCGGGCGTATGCTACTCTAGGTGATGCGGCCGTTGGCTCAATCTAGTTCTCGGCCTGTTGTAGAATTGGTTATCGGTGGAGCTGCAGTTCTTTCTCTCGTGCTTTAGCCGAAGGATGCTTCTTGGAGGCTCAATCAGTATCTTTGATGGCTCTTGCCAAAAATTGATGTGGCCAATGGTGTGCTCGAATGAGGGGTCAGTGCCGCATCAGCTGTTTAGCGAGATGGGTACTTGCTATGTCCGATGGAGATCCGGTTAGTTGGGCTTCATCATCCGGGCTGTCTTCTTGGATGACAAAGAAATGGCATTTGGCTATGTTGATGTTCCTTCCGTGTGGCTGGATAATTATTTCTCGTTGGTGCTAATTTGAAGAATGATGCTCCTCCGCAATGGCTCATTGCGTACTCTCATGAGGTGGTGCTCATGACCTCAGTCTTTGCCTCATTTTGTTCTTTTGCATTGTGCCCGGCAAAAACTTGTAGATTGGGTGTGGTCTCTCGCGGGTGATGGATATTTACATGGAATATCTATCCATTTCTTGGTAGCTATGCCTTGTACGTGCTGGGTTATCTGGTGCCTGTTTTATCTGGCTGCTCCTGGATGCAGTGTTTGGTTGCTGCTAGTATGGAACTTGGTGCTGGTTGGTTCCTCCGCCTGGATTCCAGATTTTGATTCACCTTGTGGTGATGGGAAGGCCTCGGAGGGCATGAAGATGCTGTTGGGGATTTGATGGCTTCAGCTGCCAACGGTATGAATAGAATGGAGTTTGGTTGGCTATGGTGGGCTGCTGGCTGGAGCATGTGTGCTGCTGTTCTTTTAGCAGTTGGCGGGTCATGGTCCTGCCCAGTGGTAGGCTGATGTTGGTGTGCAACGAACCAGGGGTGAAGCTGGGATGATGCTGCATGTCCGTGTGGAGTTGCTGTAGCTTCCATTGCAGTGTGAATATGCATCTAGAATGGAGTCTGTGATGCAGCTGGCATCTACGATTCATAGCTTCTGACGGCAGGATTTTGCTGGCGATGGAGTGGAGTTGAGCGATGCTTCTAGCTGCTGGAACTTGGGGAGCATTTTGCTTTGCTTATGTATACGATTCTGGTTCATTTTTGGTCTTTTAGATTTTTCCTCTTAGAGGTTTTTTGAGATATACTATGCTGTACTAGTTGCTCGGGGTATGCCATAACTTTTTATGTTCTAACTCCAAGTCAAAAAATTTGGAGTTAAAACATATGTTTTGTAAATTTTTTTCCTCCCTTAAATCCAAAATACACACTTACTTACCAAAAAAAAAAAAAAAAGAAATCATGAATTAGGCCTTATACTAATCATGTATGCTGTAAGGGGGGTCACTATGGATCATGGCGGTTCGAGACCTGAGGGGTTGTTTATAGAATCCGAGGCACGAGACATTTGGTACCGCTCCCAACGGAAGGCTTAATCCCGACTAGGACGTATACGATAGGCTACTTCCGCTGGAAGGAAGGTTGAGACGTTTAGTAGTTAGCCTGCCCCCCTTATGTATTTAATTGAGAACTATCGTAAGGAATTGACAGAACTAATATAATCAGACATCCTAATATATAATTAAAGCTTGAGGTTGCATCCAAAATCGCGGGTGGTAAAATATAGTGAGCAAATTCCTAATCTATGGGAGATAGAGTACATGGATGGCCTCGAGCTACTGGCCTAAACCGTAGCCGAGTCTTGAGCTGCTGGCTTAAATTATAGCTGATATAGTCTTGATTACTGGACGATGGTAACCCTTCCTTAAGTTGGTATCATTGATTTTTGATTCTCCCATTTCGTATATACTTTGTATTTCTATATGTATTTGGATGAAGAATGATTTTGAGTTATACTGATTAGCCTACAGTTAGGCGATAGGAATGTCTCATATGTATAAATATGTGATAAACTCGGAACGTGTTTTGATTTATGTTTTAGTTCTGAAGGTTTTCTCTCGATTTATGCATTATAAGATTTGGATTCGGACGATGGTATGTGTCCCAATGGATGTGGCGACTGTTACAGCCTATGTGACCTCGGATCATATGATATGATATCTTCTATGAGATTTTATCGGACTGCGATTTATACAACTGTGTCATGGAGGAACAATTTAATACAGATGGGGATTTAGTACAAGACTATTCCTCGATTTTTTCAGGAATTTTACCGACATTGCGTTTCATTTTGTATGTTTTATCTATTCATGTGATTTATATGTACTGTTTCACGTATATATATATATATATGATGCTTGTTGGGTCATAGTAGCTTGGCTACAATTATAGGAGTTTGGACGAGATCTGAAGCGGCATAGTATCTGGTGAGTATAGATATTTATATTAGCTAGGCTTTTGGATTTTCGGCGGTTGTGTCTGGATTGTGTGTTAGCCGATTTGTGTGCCATTGGATCTTGTAGTAAAGATTATGATTTTGTCGTCTTCTGAAAATAAGTTGTTATTTTATTAGTTATCCCCTTATTGACATATTGTTAGTAGGTCACGTTTTATCTTTTTAGGTATTTACCCGATGAGGTCTTTTGAGGGCTGTATATTACTTGGGTCCGTTTATGTATGGATTATCATGCTCGGGTTGGGTTCGGCAATAATTGTTGATTTATTAAATTTTATTATTTGACTAACGCATTATGCGCCTGGGTTATGATAGCGGTGGTATCAATGAAAATGTTAATAAGGGGAGTTGTTTTGGGTCCCATTTACTTATTTTGGGTTATTTTGGAATATAGTTGGTTAAAATCTTATATTTAATAGGTGATTGAGATGGCAAAAAATAGGCCTTCTAGGAGCAGGAGGTCAGTTTCTAGCCGAGAGGATAGGCAAAGCAGGAGTCGGGAATTTACTAGAGGAAGAAGATCAGTCTCTAGTCACGAGGAGGAGTATTTGGCGATGATGGGCCGCATGGGAAATATCATGGATCGAATGATTTAGTGGCAAGATGGCGACCTAGAGGTCATGAGAAGACTGGCTCACCAAGGTCAAGAAGCTCAGGAAGCGATGAGGAGGATGGCCGAGAAAGGCCATGGCAGGACTCTATTTGATCTATTCAAAAATAAGCTTGTCCCGGAGTTCTTGGGGGAGTTTGACCCTGTTAGGGCAAAGAATTGGCTGATGAGGATGGAAAGAGTGCTCGAGGCAATTGATTGTCCTCACGAGGACAAAGTCAAGTTTGCTGCTTATAAGCTTGAAGGCGAGGCCAATAGATGGTGGGTGTCTCAACGTCATGCCTTGGGGCTCAATAATGAGGAGATCTCTTGGGATGTATTCCGCGAAGTATTCATGGACAAGTTCTTTCTGTCCAGCATCCGAGAAATTAAGGCGGAGAAGTTTGGCCTGTTGAGGCAAGGGAACTGATCGTTGATCGAGTATGATACTCAATTCATGGAATTGTCCCGGTTTGCTCCGCATGTGATGGGAGATGAATTATTGAAGGGTCAAAAGTTCCAGGCAAGGTTAAAGGATTCGATTTGGAAGCAGTTGGTCCCGTTTCGGTTGAAGACGTATGTCGAGGTTTTGGATCGGGCTCTATTGATAGAGCAAGAAGAGCTCAGGGTGCAGTATTTTGCAAAGAAATCTCAGCACAAGGGCCAAAGTTCTCAAAGAGGAGGCTAATCGTCGAAATCTAAGGGTAAGGATAAAGGAAAGGCATCTAGAGAGACGTCTTCTCCTCCCAAGTTCCGTTTCACAAAGTCTGCCTATGAAAAATGCGGAAAGAAGCATGCTTGTTGAGTTTGTCACTGGCAGAGCGGAGCATGCTTTAAGTGTGGCTAGGAGGGCCATTATGCAAAGGATTGCCCGCAGTCTCAGAGGTGGGAGTGTTCAGATCGGAGGCTGCCAGATTTTGGAAAAGCTTATGCAGCGATGGCCCGTGATGCTAGGGCGAACCAGTCTGTGGTGGAAGGTAACCTGCAAATTTTTAATTCTATAACTCATATTTTGATTGATCCCGGGGCTACGTATTCTTTTGTGGCTCATAGGTTTGAAAGTCATATATGTGTTCCTCCCCAATTCTTGGAGAATGCTTTGTTGATATCGACCCCGGTGGGTAAGTCGTTGCTGACCGAGATTATTTATCTCCAATGTCTCATGTGGGGTTGTGGATATGAGTTGTTGGCAGATTTAATTTTATTGAATATGCCAAATTTTGATGTTATATTGGGAATGGATTGGTTATCGTGTTATTATACTACAATGGATTGTTTCCACAAATCCATATTGTTTCGCATTCCGGGGTATGAGTCTTTTGAGTTTCAAGGTAGAGTCGGAAAAGAAGCTGTGGGGTTGATTTCAACTCTTCATGCGAGCCATTTGATGCACGATGGATGTCGAGTGTATCTAGCTTGTGTGGCCACTTCTACGAGTCATTTGGTGGTTATTGAGGATATTCCTGTCATTTGTGAGTTTGAGGATGTGTTTTTGGAGGATTTGCCTGAACTGCCTTCTGATAGAGAGATTGAATTCTTTATTGATGTGGTACTAGGTTCGGCACCGATTTCTAGGATGCCTTATCGAATGGCCCTGTTCAAGTTGAAAGAGTTGAAGCAGTAGTGGCAGGACTTGTTGGAGAAGGGTTTTATTCGGCCAAGCATGTCACCGTGGGGGCCCTGGTATTGTTTGTAAAGAAGAAGGATGGATCCATGAGGTTATGAGTGGATTATAGGAAATTAAATAAAATCACCGTCAAGAATAAATATCCCCTCCTGAGGATCGATGATTTGTTCGATAAGCTGTAAGGTGCTCGGGTATTCTCTAAGATCGATCTAAGATCGAGATATCATCAGTTGAGGATTAAGTGAGAAGATGTGCCCAAGACCGCGTTCAGGACGATGTATGGTCATTAGGAGTTTCTTGTGATGCCTTTTGGATTAACCAATGCCCCAACATCGTTTATGGATTTGATGAATTAGGTTCTCCAGCCGTTCTTGGACCAATTTGTTGTGGTTTTTATTGATAATATTCTGATATATTCAAGAAGCATTGAAGATCATGAATCCCATTTGAGAATTATGTTGCAGACGTTAAAGGAGAGGTGATTGTTTGCAAAATTAAAGAAATGTGAATTTTGGTTAGAGGAAATTTCTTTCTTGGGCCATATTATTTCCAAAGGTGGCGTGTCCATGGATCCGAAGAAGGTACGAAGGTATGAAGTTTCTTGGGCTTGGTTGGGTATTATTGACGGTTCGTTGAGAATTTCTCGAGGATCTCAACTCCTTTAACTAGATTGACACGGAAGCAAGTAGCGTTCTTCTGGGATGATGATTGCGAAAGCAGCTTTTAGGAATAAAAGCAGAGGTTAACTTCGGCACCGGTATTATTGATTCCTGATGGATTTAGGGGATTCGTTGTTTATTGTGATGCTTCTAGAAGAGGTTTGGGTTGTGTTTTGATACAACGAGGTCAAGTGGTTGCATATGGATCGAGGCAATTAAAAGTGCATGAACAGAATTATTCGACCCATGATTTAGAGTTAGCAGCCGTGATATTTGCTCTAAAGATTTGGAGGCATTATTTGTATGGAAAAAAGTTTGTGGTTTATTCTGACTATCAGAGTCTGAAATATTTATTTTCACAGAAAGAGTTAAATTTGTGGCAGCGAAGGTGGATAGAATTGTTTAAAGATTATGATTGCGAGATTTAGTATCAGCCAGGAAAGGCTAATGTGGTAACTGATACTTTAAGTTGAAAGCCTGCGGGGCTGGTGGCTCATTTGATGATTAAAGACTGGGAAATGCTAGAAGAAATGAATAGCTGCATTGTTCGGTTGCATTCTTAAGGAGCGAGGATGATGTTGTCATATCTCCAAGTGCAACCGATGATTCTGGAGAAAATCAAAAAGCATCGAGGGAATTGGGTAGCAGAGCTCGGGTGGATTTTCATGTGCGAGCTGATGGGATTCTTTACTTTCAGAATAGGATCTGTGTTCCTAATATTGAGGAGTTGAAGGAAGAATTATTAAATGAAGCGCATCGATCGAGATATATAATCCATCCTAGAGTCAATAAGATGCATCAGGATATGAAGAAAAATTTCTGATAGAGGAATATGAAATGTGAAATTGCGACTTTTGTGGCCAGATGTTTGGTGTGTCATCAAGTAAAAGCCAAGCATAAGAAGCCACCGGGCTTCTTGCATCCATTGTCGATTCCCAGTTGGAAATGAGAACATATCGCAATGGATTTTGTGTCGGATTTGCCGAGAATATCGAGAAATATGCACGCAGTTTGGGTGATTATAGATAGATTGATCAAGTCGGCTTATTTCCTACCGATTCAAATGAGGTATTCCTTAGACAAATTGGCTCGTTTTTATGTGAATAAAATTGTAAAGCTGCATGGAGTTCCAATTTCAATTGTATCGGATTGTGACCCCAGATTTGTGTCAAAATTTTAGGAGAGTCTTCATAGGGAGATGGGGACCAAATTGAAGTTTAGTACGGCCTTTCATCCACAGACTGATGATCAGTCAGAGAGGACCATCCAGATTTTAGAAGACTGGAGATGAAAGGAAATTGGAATGATTATTTACCGATTGCTGAGTTTGCATATAATAATAGTTATTAATCGAGTATCGAAATGGCCCCATTTGAGGCATTATATGGACGAAAATGTAGATCTCCAATTAATTGGGAAGAGATTTGTAACGCCACGAATATTTAAAATTAATTTTGATTAACTATTTAATAATTTTAACTAACGATGGACCAGAAAACTTTATCATTAGACTGGTGCGTGTGCCCAATAAGTTAAAATATTTAGATCAACAAATCTAGGAATAAATATTTAGGCCACAAAATCTAATTTAGCTAATTAAAAACATATATATATATATATATATATATAAACATATGTATAATAATAATAATAATAATAATAATAATAATAATAATAATAATAATAATAATAATAATAATAATAATAATAATAATAATAATAATAATACGCTGTAATTGGGAAGGAAAGAAAAAGAAAGAAAAGAAAAAAAGAAAGAAAGAAAAAGGAAAGAAGGAAAAAAGAGAAGAAAAGGAAATGGAAGGAAGAAGAGAGAAAGGGGAGAAGAAGGAAGGCGGTGGGGGGGGGGGAAGGGGATCGGGGGGCCGTATGGAAACTTTGGGAAAACCCTAACCAACTCATGGAAACTTTGGGAAAACCCTAACCAACTCCTCCTCCTTATTTAGGGCAGCATTAGGGTTTAGAGAAGGGGGCCGCAGAGGATGATCGAAAGGGAAAGAATGAAGTGGAGTCACCGCTGTCAACCACCACCGTGAGGCAAGTAAATTCTCCATCACAAAAATTAATCCTTCCTTTATTCTTATTAATGCCTAAATCTTTGATTCCATAACCGATTTGGTGGTAAACGGTGGAAAATCGAGGGTTTTGATTTGGAAAACCCGAACACAGGGCTTCGGCTCAATGAGGATTCAACCTGCTTTTGAATCAGTGATGAATTAAGGCTTTGTAAATTAATTAATGAAATCATGAAGAATCGATTTTGCATGCCGTGCCCCGATTGTTTTGGGGATTTCGGGTGTCGTTGAGGAAACAGAGTAACATTCTTTGTTTCCTGTTTTTCCAGTCGAATTTAGTAGCCGGCTGTGGCCTGGGACCTTGGACCCATTAGTTGCAAGTAAATCGTTCACTTTTATTCCTAGAAGCTGATTTTATGCCTTCATGGGGTGATTTGTGCTAATTATTTCAATTCGGTGATGAATCGGGAAGTGAGGGAAAAACAGAGCATCGACTCTAGACGATGGAGACGGAACCACTTCACGGGCTTAGGATGAATTGGGACATTATAGCTGATGAACTTAAGCTATAAAATCTAATGATTTTCTTGTGAATGATGAAAAATTGGAGCTTCTCTTATCACCCATGATAATCGGCTACTGGTCGAGGGAACAGTACCACTGACTCGGTGCGCCACTGTGAGAGTTCGGTGATGGAGGTGGTGCAGACGCCGTCGCCATGAGATGGGCTGGAGGCAAAGCTGCTGCCGTCGCTGATCTGGTGGCCGGTAGGGACGGGTGAGACTGCCGTGTGAAGCGTGTGTACGTGTGTATATATATATGTAAATATATTTATTTATTCAATTATTCCTTATTTGTATTGTGTTGAGATGTTTATAATAATGTGGGAGTATATATATATATTTATTTATTTGTTTATAGTGATGGAAGATATATATATATATGTAATTATATTGATATATGTGGATGGTAAGAAATGTTTATATGAAATTATACACATGTGGGTTGGTATATTTATAAGTGTTTAGTGAGTTCAGGATAATGATAGTCTGATAGCTGATTATTCCTATGCCGCATCGATAAATTTTGATAAATTATTCTCTGTGTTAATTTCGTTGACATGTGTACATTCTATTGGCACTATATGGATAAGTAAAGGAGAGCGTGTGAAAAATTTATGGTAACTGGACGAATAGGAGTCTGTGAGATCGTAAAGTAGTCTATGCTTTTCCAATACTGATTCCATTATGGAGGATTGAGGTCGTTATTCTTGAGGAGAGATGCTTATAACCTAGTGACCATCATAGAGAATTATACCTGGGATATCGTTGGCGAGGGATATCGGAGATGGTATGAACATGCTACGGGTATAGCCTCTAAGAGGACTATAGGGGTAGTGGGGATACCATGGATGACCTTGTTGTATTACCCAGCTGTTGGGGTATACGTACACGGCCTTTGGTTCGCAATAGTAGAATAAGGTCCAGGGAGATCCTTACTATGTAGTACAGTGGTGACCTCAAATTGAGTTGATAATCAGATCCTTGTTATCTCGTACAGTTAGTCGAAAGGAATGCTTATAACTTAGTGACCATCGTAGATGATGATATCTGGGATATCATTGACGAGGGGTATCAGAAATGGTATGAGCATACTACGGGTACAACCTCTGGGAGGACTGTAGGGGTAGTGGAGATACCATGGATGCCAGGTAACCTCGTGGTACTCACCCAGCCATCGGAGGCGTAAATACGCGGCGTTTGGTTGACTACGGTAAAATAAGGGCCGTGAAGACTGCTATCATTCATACAATTGTGACTTTGTATTGAACTGATGATCAGATTCGACGGAATCTATGTTGCTTCCTTGATACTTAGCCGTTCGCGTGGCTTTCGGGTCGTGGACACGACATGTTATTGAGTCTTGGACAGTGGTGGATATATTACCTGCTATAATTGATTTTATTCATTGTTTTATCATCCAATATACTTTATTGTACTCATCTTTTATTGTTTATTTTTACTTGCTGGGCATTCAGCTCACCATTGTGATTTATTGACTCCAGATTAGACAGGTCGACATCAAGATCAAGGAGATCACGTGACTTTTTGGGTAGCCATCAGATAGAGGTGATATCAGAGTTCGAGGCTCTCCGGACGGAGATTTAAGATTTTTGATTTAGTTATTGTTCGACTTTCATTAGATTTTCTTTATGAGAATTGGTATTTTGGGACATCGACATCTTTTATTGAAATTATTATTGTTGCTAATATAGATATTTAATTTATGATGCATTTATGAGGATCATTGATAATGTTGAGTTAATTAATGATGTGTAATGTTTGAAATTGGAAATAATTTGAGACTTTCATCGTGACGGTCCGGGTTGGGTTCGAGGATCTGAGCTCGGGTCGTTACAAGGTTGGTGATCTCAGATTTTTGGACCCCAGTATCATTCAAGATACATCAAAGAAGATTCGGATTATTCGTGATCGTCTAGTGGTTGCTCAAAGTCGTCAAAAAAGTCATGCGGACAAGAGGAGGTCTGGTTTGAGATTTGACATTGGGGATCATGTATTTTTAAAGGTATCTCCAAGAAAAGGAATATCGCGGTTTGGCGTGAGAGGCAAGTTGAGGCCGAGATTTATTGGACCGTTTAAAGTGCTAGAGCGAGTTGGAGAGGTGGCCTACAGGTTTGCTTTGCCTCCGAGCTTAGAGGAATGTCATGATGTTTTTTATGTGTCTATGTTGAGAAAATATGTGTATAATCCATCCCATGTCATTAAATTTGCACCATTGGTGATTGATGAAAATCTATCATATGTTGAGGTTCCAGTTCAGATTTTGGATCGGAGAGATCAGATGCTAAGGAGCAAAGTTATTCCGTTGGTTAAAATCCTTTAGAGAAATCATTCGATGGAAGAGATGACTTGGGAGCCCGAGATTGAGGTTTGTGAGAAATATCCTTATCTGTTTGAGGAATAATGCACGTAAATTTTGAGGGCAAAATTTTTATTAGTGGAAGAGAATTGTAAAGCCCAAATTTTCATGTTGATCATTTAAATATTAATTATAAATTTAAATTAATGGAGGATATTATAAATATATATATATATATGTGTGTGTAAATAATAATAAAATAAAAGAAAGAAAAAAAAAAGAAATGGAGAAAAGAGGAGGAGAGAGAGGCGAGAAAAGAAAAGAGAGAGGAGGGTTCGGCGCAGCGAGAAGAAGAAGAAGAGGGAATGAGGAAGAAGGATGTGCGGTGCAAGGGAAAGCTGTAACAGTTGTGACGTGAGGGGAAGCCGTGGTGGCAGTGTTCGGCAGCATGACCGGCTCGCACAGGACGAAGAGAGAAGGCCAGTGGTGCGGGTTTCTGGTTGGTTGGAGAGCAAATCGGCGCGGTGGTGGCACACCGATGTGGTGGCGGTGCAGCGGTGGTGTGCGCAGCAGAGGGTGTGCAGTGAGGGGCTGGAGCGGTGGCCGTGTACGCAGCAGGGAGAGAGAAAGCTCTCCCGGGAAGGAGTGACGGCCATGAGAGGAGGCTGAGGCGGCAATGGCTCGCAGAGGAAGCGACGGCCGCTCACGGGTGAAGCAGCTGCCGCTCGCAGGTGAAGCGGCATCGCCTGCAGCAAGACAGCGCAGCATGGAGGAGAGAGAAAGGAATCTGGTAGAGAGAGAAAGGATCGGTAGGAGAGAAAAAGGTGCCGTTCGGGGTATTCCGAAGCATCTTTCTTTCAATTTAAGGAGCAAAAGGTTAAAGTAAGTATCCGTAAGCCAATTCTTGGTCTAATTCATGTGATTTTTATATATCTTTTCTGTTTATTGTTTACGTGCATGTAGTTTTATTGGTTGTTCGGTGGGCTTTTCATGGTTATTTATAATGTTGGAAGGGTTTTCAGACATCCGAACAATATATATATTTTTTTGTGTATCTGTATACTGTGAAACTATGAATTAGGCCTTGCACTAATCATGCATGCTGTTGGGGGTGGGGTCACTATAGGGCCATGGCGGTCCGAGACCAGAGGGGTCGTTTATGAGATCTAAGGCACGAGACACTTGGTACCGTTCCCAACGGGGAGGCTTAGTCCCGACGAGGACGTATATAATAGGCTACTTCCGCCGGGAAGAAGGTTGAGACGTTTAGTAGTTGGCTTGTCCCACTGTGTATTTAATTGAGAATCATTGTAAGGAATTGACGAAACTAATAAATTCAGAGATCCTAATATATAATTAAAACTTGAGATTGCACCCAAAGTCACGGGTGGTAAAATATAGTGAGTAAGTTCCTAATCGATGGGAGAAAGAGTACAATGATGGTCTTGAGCTACTGGTCTAAATCGTAGCCGACCCTTAAGTTGCTGGCTTAAATTACAGCCGATATAGCCGTAATTATCGGATTAGGGTAACCCTTCCTCAAGTTGGTATCATTGATCTTTGGTTCTCCGATTTCGTGCATACTTTGTATTTTTGTATGTATTTGGGTGAAAAATGATTTTGAGATACACTGATTGGCTCATAGTTGGACGATACGAATGTCTCGTACGCATAAATATGTGATAAACTCAGAACGTGTTTTGATTTTTGTTTTAATTCCGACGATTTTCTCTTGATTTTTACATTATGAGATTTGGATCTGAACGATGGCATGTGTCTCACACGAATGTGGTAATGGTTACAACCTACGTGACCTCTAATCACATGATATGATATCGTTTATAAGATTTTACCGTACCGTGATTTATATGATTGTGTCCCGGTGGGACTATTTAATACAGACGGTGATTTAATATGAAACTATTCCTCGATTTTTTTAGGGATTTCACGGACATTGCATTTTGTTTTGCATATTTTATCCCTTCCTGTAATTTATATGTACTGTTTCACGTATGTATATATATATATGATACTTATTGGACCCTAGGCTCATATTTTCACGTTTTGTCCATTCAGACTAGTGGTTTGGCTATGATTACAAGAGTTTGGATAAGATATGAAGCGGCATAGTATCTGGTAAGTATAGATATTTATATTAGCCAGGATTTTAGATTTTTGGGGTTGAATCTAGATTGTATGTCGGCCGATTTGTGTGCCGTTGGGTCTTATAGTAAAGATTATAATTTTGTCATCTTCAGAAAATAAGTTGTTATTTTATTGGTTATCTCCTTATTGACGTATTGTTAGCAGGTCACGTTTTATCTTTTTGGGTCTTTACCGGATGAGGTCCTGTGAGACTGTATATTACTTGGGTCCGTTTATGTATGGATTGTCATGCTCGGGTTTGATTCGACAATAATTGTTGATTTATTAAATTTTGTTATTTGACTTGCGTATTATGTGCCTGGGTCATGACAATAATACTAATTCCTATTTTATTTTATCCCAATAATCAAATAAAAAAAAGCAATTTTAAACTCTATTCTATCATATTCTATTTCCTAAGAATAATTATTATATTCCCACATTATTCCATTCAAGTAACCAAATATGACGTAAGGGTTTCAGATGGTGAAGAAGACAACAAAAGGGTTTTAAAGAGAAAACAACGAATGAAAGATTTGAGAAAGTATAGAATTAAGGATTTGAGCCTATTTATAGCAATACCCATTAAGTTGCAGTGACACCGTAGAGAGAAAATTTTAAAAAGATGCACTTCATCATGACAGTGATACGTGTCAACACCCTATAGGCTATGTAGCATGTCAAATCGCCCAAAGTCAATAATGATGAGTGGCGCAATTCCAAGAACGGTACAAAACTTGAAGAAACTCGCATTTAATACTACTACTGGCAGCACGGATGAAATTCGTCTGGTTAGGAGCTCTCGTCTGGATATTTAATGAAGCTCGTCAGACTAAAAGTCCTCGTCCCATTGGCCAATGAAGTTCATCGACTAAAAGCATGGGTTCCAGACATATGACTATATTTGGATATCATACTAGAAGGCTGAATTTCAAGCCTCCTGGCATTAAAGCTAGTTATGGTATAGTTGTTGACGACCTAAGAGGAAAAGTTTGTCGAAGGATTTTGTCCATAAAAGAATGGAGGCCTAGTTGACGCATACGGCGTAAAATTGGTGGACGAACTCGTCGGCCTTATTAGAACGGTTTACTCTTTAAAGAAAGACAGAACCAATATTAACAATCGAAGTGGTTTCCTTCTTTTATCTTGATTCAATGGTCTTGGGCACCAATTAAACCGCCAGCTGAACGGTGTTTTATTCATCCAATGGTTTTTTAAACAATTGGTAAGAAAAGTCAACCATTTCGCAACTTTTATAAAAAAACCCTCATTCCCAATAGGAAAAGGGATGACATTCAACCAAATAAAAACTAACAAAAGATAAATTTAATACGCTTCAAGCACACTCTTACTCTCTCTCACTAATACACTTTTAAAAAAGTGCACACCACAAGTAAAAACTATTTCTACAAGCATTTGTACTTGCATTATCCATTTTATTTTCTTAAAGAAAGATTCTTATTTAAGTATCAGAGAATATATCGGGACATAAATTCCGTCAATCTTTTGACTGTATTTTATTGTGTTGTACAGGATTCAGATTAAGAGCGTATGAAAATTGGACCTGTTTTAGACCATCGAATAGTTATTGGCTCCCTAATCTGTACAAAAATTCGGATTCGATGACACATCAATTATAAATATGTAAAATCTACTCAAATGTTGTAAAAAGAATATGTGAAATTATGGACATTTTTTTAATAAGATATATATTATTTTTTGAAATTTTGAATCATTTTATAGTAAAACATTAATTTAAACAATAATTTTATCCAAATATAAATTAAATTTTCTACTAAGTCAAGGTCAATTTTTTTATGGCTTACTAAATAATTTATAACACAATGATATTATTTCTTAAAATTTATTCTTTGTTAAAGTAAAATTGATTTTAACCCATAACGCTTTTACTATATAATATAAAAAAATTAAATATCTCTCTTATAATTTTAAAAGTTAAAATTGAATGATGTAAATAAAAAATAAAAATTTATCACATGTTCTAATAATGATAAATAATATTTATATACTTACTTATATACCTATTTTTATTAAAATTATCAAAATTAATATAGATAAATATAAAAAAAATTAAAATTGATGGGTTCGATAAATTTAATCTAGGAAGAGGGTCTACAAATAGAAGAAAGGCCTAGTAAAAAGCCGCCCACGTCACGGCCGAAAATAGGCCGTCTCAGGAGAAAGGCCTAGAATAAAATGGCTAAAAGAAAGGCCCGTCAGATTGTTGCTCATTGAAAAAATCATCTGTAACTAGTTGGGGGAGATAAGAGCAAACTAATTGCACTTATCCAAGACAGTTCATAAGCTATGGAAGAATTAAAACTACCTTTTAAATATTATAAATATTTTGTTATTACCTTACCAGAAAGGGGGAACCTAAATCCAAATAATGGAGGCCTAAAACGAGGAAGAGCAAGCCCTCCTTCTAGGAGGCTATCCCTACTTCCAAGAGGCCAACCTTACCCTCCATTCAAAAAGTTATATCTGAGGAGTCCAACCCTCCATCCCAGGAGACTATCTGAAAAACTTATCAAATTTCTAGGAGTTTCTCACTCCGTCCACGAAGCCTACCTTCCATACCTCTAAGTTACTTTTAAGTCAGGCATTTCTCCAAACCGCCTTTCGGTTGAATATACCTCTAAGTAGCCCCTCTGCCAGGTACACCTGAACGCTCCACCCCGTGTTATATGTATCAACGCATATTATATCATCACATTTTTCTATTTTCTTAAAAAGATTTCTAATTTGAGCGTTGAATAATATACGGTGAGCGTAATTCTCACCGTGCTCTAATCTTTCGTTTTTAATTATGTTGCGTAAGGTTCAAGTTTAAAGAGATGAGAACCAAATCGACTCTAATTCGACCTGATATGAAAGATTGAGTGGCTTCCTAACCCGTACAATAATTTAAACTTAGAGGCGCAATTAAAATAAAATAAAATTTATATTTATTTATTTATATTTTAATATAAATAAATAATATCAGTCTTTAATTATGTAAATTAATCTCAATCGTTCATATTTTACTCCCCAATTCTTACCCTCGAAATGACTAAATAAGTGGCGCCCAAATGTTTGCGGTGATGGTCCGGATCCATATGCGAATCCATGTCCGGACTGATTGGATTGCTGAGACCCGACCCGACAAGTCTCAAAAACCCCACAAAACCCTCTTTAACCACCTCTCTCCACCTACTGCCCCGCCTTTCGCTCATTTCCTCCGTCTCTTTTTTCTACCCTTTTCGTCTATGTTGGCCGTGCCCTAAAGCCTCTGCTCTTCTTGTACTTAACCGCTCCGTGTTTCAAATCTCTCACTCTGAAACGCCTCGAGCAGAGAGAGATAGCGAGTAGAAGCGTCTGAAGAAGCAGAGGTACGACTAATAATGGCTGGGATTGTTCCTCCAACAATGGGGCAAAAGGGGCAGGAGACGACGTCGTCTAAGGTCGAGGAGAAAGTGGATTACTTGAATCTCCCGTGCCCGATTCCTTATGAGGAGATCCACCGCGAAGCTCTAAGTCAGTATCCATTTTTACTCAGGGAACTATATTTAGGGAAGAAATGGGATTGCTTGGTTTACTGTTATTTAGCAATAAATCAGTAATACAGTAAATCAATGCCATTAGTTAGTGTTCTTTCATGCATGTATTTATGAGTCAGCAATTTTGATTTGTTATGGGTTGCCTGCTCTTTAATATTTAGAGGGTTTATATTGTTCTAATTATAGCCTGGATATTGGGAATCGGTCAACAATCTGAAGTCCCATCCTTAGAAAAAGCTGATTTCATCTATGTTTTAATTTTAAACGTATCCTTGGCTTATATATTAGTAAAACGTTGAGTTGCTGATTGCTGGACTGACATAGTGAAACTTTCCTATGGTTAGCAGAGTGAATGTTCTTGTTCCCTTGATGAGCAGAGTAGTGGTTTTTAAGTGTTGTCATGTTAATCTGCACCTTTTACATGAATCCATATATTTTGTTTGTACATTGTTATGTTTAAACACACATTTTGAACTTGTTCAAAATGCTGCAGTGTCCTTGAAGCCAGAACTATTTGAGGGGATGCGCTTTGATTTTACCAAAGGTCTTAACCCGAAGTTTGCACTTAGCCACAGGTAGTTTGGGTCCCATCATATTGATTGTTCATTTCTTTCTGAGTTATGAATTCCTAATAATGCTATTTGTATGGATGAAAATATTGGTATCAGTATTGGTGTCGCTCGCAGCCATATTGGTATCGGGTATATCGGAAGGAAAAAAGTTTTTAAAGATCGTAAGTTGACAAAGCTATGTAGGTCAATATGTGTACAATATACCACCAATACAAAAACATAAAGCGATGCTATTTCAGTTTCTAGAAATATTGGTATCAAATGTCCCGATATTGATATATATTGGCCAATGTTTGCATTAATATCTATCTGATTTTACGAAATTTGGTTTTTGGAGATTGATTTAATGCCTGTCTTCTGAATGTTTCAACAGTGTTTTCATGGGGCCTACAGAAATTCCTTCTCAATCTTCTGAAACAATCAAAATTCCTACTGCCCACTATGAGTTTGGTGCTAATTACATAGACCCAAAGGTAAATTCTATCATGCGTCCAATTTTTTTTGTCTCAAATTGATGATCCTGGAACGCTAGCTTCTTCCATGAATTTCAATAACTCTTTGGGGCTATTGATGGGGGTATTTCAGTTAATGCTTGTCGGGAGGATATTGACTGATGGTAGACTAAATGCAAGGGTCAAGTGTGATTTGACTGATAATCTTACCTTGAAGGCCAATGCTCAGGTAATTAAGCTTTCTTTTAGCTTATTGGAATGCCCTCCCCCCTTTTTGTTAATGTGGTTCATTTTAACGTGTGAGCTTGATTCCGGCATTTTTTCCAGCTTACGAATGAACCTCACATGTCGCATGGGATGGCCACTTTTGATTACAAGGTAAGGTATCTTACTTAGTAAAAATATTTAATTCTTTTCTTTGTTTACCTATTTGAGACCGAAATGTCTATATGGGGTTTGTTCTGTTTGAAGCACTTTGTTCTTCATGCTTGTTTACTCTTTTCTTTTTTCCTGAAATTTTTATCACTTCTTAGAAGTTATTTACTGCATGGGAATTTTTTGAGCATTGTTTCTCTATACTATTATAAAAAATTGGAAATTAATTTTAATTCCCACACTATGAAAAAGATAAAAGATCTTGAGAGCCAGCACCAGCCTCTTATTCGACACAATTTCTCAGCACGTGTTTCGCAGGTGATTTATTCTTCACCTCTTAAATTCTTTTTTTTTTTTTTACGATATATAACACACTAAGGTTTGTGAATTTAAATTGGCAGGCAGGAATTTTTTTCCCAAGTGAATGGAATTGCAAATTTGGTTTAATTTCAGATGTGTATGTTAGGTGGGTTGGGTATGGTTTGTGTTGGGTCATTTTGGGTCCAGGCCACCCTTTGGTTAGGTCACGTCGGATCTGGATTGTCAGGGTTGAACATGATTTTTTCTTGGTTTTGATTTTGTGCTTGTTTTTAGGTCATTTTGAGTTTGGGCTCAGGCCATTTGGTCTCTGATTTTTTCCTTGTTTTTTGTTACTCAGATTTGGATTTTTCATCAATGCACAATCCAATAAATATCGGGTGGTTCCAGTTCGACTTTTTTGTGCATATAATTACTACCAATTACGCACGTCACAGACAGATCTATCAAATTTGCAATATAAGATATTCTACAATTTCATCCAATATACTACAAGAAATGGAAATATGCATCAAAAGATAAAATTTCAATGCATAATGGCAGTAATAGTAGTAGTAGCAACAACAATAATAATAGTAATTGTATTTGTAATAGTAATGATTACAATGATTGACATCATATTTTATTTTTTGTTTCTTAGCACAAGTTATTGATGAAAATATCAGTATCAGTTGCGGTCATGGTCATATTAATGTTGGAGACATCAAATAATATGTATTTATATCTAATATATTGGAAGATTTTTTTAAAGAATTATAAACTGATGTACCATATTGGCCAATATACCGGTGAAATATCATGTATATTAACAAATATTTTGAATATCTGTTGATATATCGCCTATACAGAAACTATCACAATATTGTTGCGATATCAGAAAATATCGATATCATGGGTGCTTGATGCTAATATATATTGGCCGATATTTATATCAACCGCAATAATATTATTATTGTTATATTTATAGTCATGTAGCAATAGTAGCTGATAGTCATCCTTATAATAGTTGCTATTATAGCTACTGTAATACGAATAAATAGAAACAACAATAGTTGTTGTTATAGTTATTTCTGTTGTTATTACTTATCAGAAGTACTGTTATAAATCACTAACCTTCTTAAGGTTTCTAATGCTTAGTGTTTCGGCACCAAACAATTCCTATTAAATTTTCAGACCTACAAGTCCATCACAAGAGAATGCTTTTTAAAACTTCTCTCTTAGAGTTTCAGCACCCCCAAAACTTTGAACACTTGAAGGAACAACCAGTCATCCCGAAATTCCTGGTAATTGGACTTATGGTGAACTAGAGGAAATTTGGTGTTTGACCATTTGTTTCTTTCTGATAATTTCATTACATAATTTTGTTACAAACTTATTCATACCCAATTGCACGAATAATAAGTTCATTGTTCTTTGTCAATTATACTTTCATGGATTGGTGCAACATTGAAAAAGAAACTAGTCAAATGGTAAGAACCTTGATACTCACTTTTACTTCTGCTGAGCACAATCACTATGATCATTAAACTTCAGAGATCACTATTGTCAGCCTTGGGCTGGGATTCAAAAACTCAATAGACCATGCCAATCTTCAATTTTCCCTGCCGCAGACCCCACAAATGCAGGAGTTTCATGCACCCAACTGCTCTTTTTTTTGTCATCTGACGAAGAAAACACCTATGTCTTCTGTCCGATTTCTATGGAACTGATTAATAGGTGGACCAGTCAGGCCAGCGTTTAACCCTTTGATCATGGTTAAAAACAGATGCTTCAACCACTTCTTGTAATGCAAAAGCTCCTTTTATAAATGATTTCTGAAGATTTTCTGGTATTCTTGATGGTTGAATCATCTCGACATGGTAGCTGAGTTGATGTATAATTGGTGTGTTAAATTCACAGTTCTGTAATTCCGCATGCGACATACTTGTTCACCTACTAATCCCAATTTAATTGACATTGGTATTTTTGTTAGCCTTTAGGATGATATAAACATAAGTTTTTTAATAATACCTTATGAGTGGAACTATTATCACATTTCAGTTGATATGTTTGGTATTTGAACCTCCCAATGCAGCAAAGTTATTGTTATATGCCTTGTGTCCGCTAAATATCAAGATACATTGGTTGATTAGAGTGTTATGCATAGGCCATTTTTTTAAATTTTATTTCGCTCTTGAAAACCTAAATCCACATATTATACTCAGATTTTCTAAAAGGCCTGTATTTATATGTTTTGCAAATGTGTAAAAATGTATAGATCCAAAATTTTCTAGATTTTTAAGTGACTTGGGAGGATTTCTAGCCAAATTTTGATAAAATTGACTAAAACTGTCATGTCAATATATGATAAAAAATGTCCAAAATTGTGTGTGTGTATGTGTGTGTTAACTCACTTTTGATGTTACAACAAGGAAAACATCATGCATTTGCAACGCCTACTATCGTTACGGATGAGACTGATACTGCTATAACATGATTAATATCGATATTGTAATCCATAATCAATACACAAGAACTTGTATCTTCCGTCGACTATTTGCACTGGGATTAGCAGTTAGTGACAGTCTGATATTATGTTGTGACACTTAATATGCCACTTCAGGTGGCAGAAGCCATGATTTGCCACCTTGAACATTGCAAGTGCTGTTGCTTTATGTGAGGTTGAGGGCAGCAATCACGTTTACAGAATTTTGTCTCTTTCCTCTTTCTTTTCTTGGCCAAACATAATGTTCAATTGAGAAACAGATTTACTTAAATCTGAATATGATAAAGACATGCCTGGATGGCATGACATTAGTAAATGTTACTTGCAGCTACTCTCCCCCTACCTAGTGATCCTTGAATAATTGATTTCAAGATCCTCGAATTAGATTTTGTTCTGCGTGCTGTTTAAAATAGACAGGTGTGGCTGCTTTGTTGATGGGAATTTTGTCCTTCAATATAGGGTAACGACTATAGGGCACAATTCCAAATGGGCAATGGTGCCTTATTTGGGGCGAGCTATATACAGGTAAAAGATTTGCCTCTCTTTGTCTTTTGCATTCTTTGATGTATTTATCTAATTTGTTCTTCGATGTCTGATTAAGACAATAGTAACCTATGAGAGATTGTTAGAATAACACAATGGCAATATAGTTTTACAATTTGAAATATCCTTTTTCCTGTTACCATAGTTTTCTTTTTTTTTTTTTTTAATTTTTTCTTTCTTTTGGAAGGGTATCTTCTAAACAATTTTGTTTTTCTCTTTTTGGGTTTTTCTTACTGGTAATTGGATATTATCTTGCAGAGTGTGACCCCGCATCTGTCTTTTGGGGGTGAAGTATTTTGGGCTGGTCAGCATCGAAAGTCTGGTGTTGGTTATGCTGCCCGGTACAACACCGACAAGATGGTATTTGGCTTCTGTTGCCTTTTAATTTTTTAGAAAACAGTTTACAAGTCCTTTGGAGATATGTCCTTTTATGAGACAAATATTAAACTTGCTATATATTTGGATCAGACTGTTGTGAATTCAAGCATGTATAAAAAGTAAGTGTTGTAAATATGAGAATGCTAAGATGTCAAATGAATTCGCACTAAAAGATAATGTAAAGAATAATGATATTTGCAAATATTTAAAAATTGCACCTACAAAAGAGAATGTGAGGGAAGGATGTATGAGATGGTTGGAACTCTTAAAATGTGGACCCAATAAAACATCTGTGATAAATCTGAGTTATGGTTGGAGGACTGAAAAGAGTAGACAATCCTAGCAAGATTTGGGGCTGGGTGATAACAAAACGATTTGAAATTCTCATTACACTTAAAAGATATTATACTTAATCAAATGGAAGATTGAAAGAGGATTCATAGAGCTGATCCCATGAGTGGGACTTGAGATTTGTTGTTAGTATATTGTTAGACGTGGGAACAAGGGATTTGATCTCTGATTTACTCTTGGTATTCTTGAATCTGAACTGAGTCCTGAAGGTGAAATTGTGCTTTCCAGAATTCAGTTAGAGATTACAAAGCTTGATCAGGACAACGAAGCTTCTGTTTACTATATAATCAATGCAATATATGAGCTGTCTTCATGATTTTTGTGGTTTTGTTGGTCATGCTGGAAGGGTCGGCTGTGAGGCTTGAGTCTGCGAATTCATCACCCGTGCTACCTCAGTGAAGGTGTATGTGAATGCAAACTATAGATGTTCTGGAACTACTAAAGATAGTGAGTGTAGAAACCATAAAAAAGCAAAAATGCCTTCTTAGAAAGGCTGAGTGTTGGGTAAACCTGTTTCCATAGTCCTAACATTTGGAATCTAAGATCTGCACCGAAAGTGTAAGAGTTTTCACTAGCATCCGATAAGAATTGTAGGGAGATTCACAAGCATCCAGTTAGAAGTAAACCCTCGGCTGCTGAGCTTGTAGGGATAGTTATGACCATGGATGAAAATATCTATATCAATACCAGTCATAGCTATATCGATATCAGATATAATGGTTAATACGTATCAGTATCAAATATGTAAGGAAAAATTTTTCTGAAAATAGTAAGCTGACAATGCATTATTGGCTGATATATCGTAATATTGTCATGATATCGGAAAATATTGGTATCAGATTTCGATATCGATACATACCTTCTAATATTTACTTCAGTCGGTGTGGCTAATAGAGAAAACTTGAATCCTTTGTCCAGGATTGAATAGAACTTTCGGCCTCTATGCATCTTATGCTTAATAATGAGGGAGCATTGACATGATTTAGGGAGTTATGATAATGATAATTGCACCCATGTTTAGTCACCCCAGCTCAATTATGGTATCTTTTTTATAAAAAAAATAGTGATTTTGCAGCTATTTCTTTTGAGCTTATGCCCACCCACTAGTTATAAATTCTTGCTGGTTGATATATTTTGTTTACATATAATCCTTGTTCTCTTGGATTCAAACACAAATTACATCATACATTCAAAGATGAACCTTGATACTGATGCTGAGTAGGTCATAATCATACATCATACTTATTGATTCATATAACCCAACCTTGATTCTTTATGCATATTTGAGCTGTTTGCAAATCGGAATCTATCCTTAAACAATTTTCTTTACCTTGATTTTTTGATGAGGTCATAATTATTGCATTAAGTCAACCTTTTCCATGTCAAAGTCTTTGTAGTTTAACTCTTTTTTATGTTGTTTTTATCCTTGCTTGAGGAATTAGATACGCTGTCTAGCATCTACAGACCATCCATTTAGAAGGAACGAGGGGGCTACCCTGCACAGTGCCGCAGCTGATGGCTGTTGGATCATTTAGATCGAATGGCCCTACACTGTATTGTTAAAAGAATAATGAAATAAGTTTTTTCTTTCGATTTTTAAATGTTAAAATATTAGAATACCCATATTATGAAAAACATTAATAAAAAATATAGTATTACTATATATATTTATATTTTAAATTTTAATAATATAAAATAACACTCATTGGATTAAACATTTTTGCAATCTTTTTAGTAATATAAAATAAGTGTCGTTGGATCACTGCCCTTTCCTTCCATGTGATCCCCGTGTGTCTTTCCTATATGTAATTAAGAAATAAGAAAAAATTTTAGTGAATTTTGGGCATAGCACTAACAGATATATAGTTTTGTTCAAGACTTCATTGGGAGGGTACTTCACCTGAGAGGGGAATCCACTGCTTTCTAAGGCATAGAAACGTAACTGAGACCAAAAAGATAGATAGCCGAGGATGGAGAATAGAAGATAAATAGTAGGCTTAAAATCATATAATATGGTTTTATACATGTATGGTGAATCTAGCCGGTTGGGTATTAAAAAAAAAAAAAAAGGCATTCTGGCAGGGTATACGTTATTCCTGCTTGGAGTGCCGATATGGCGCATTATGCCGAAAAAAAAAAATTTTAACTGTGAGCCCTTTGGCTGTTTTCCCTAGATAATATATGGGGTCTATTGTTCGAGGGCTCTTGGGAGTGCAGCGATAGCTCGTGGTTTATGCATTTGTTCTTGTCCAAGATTGGTGTTGGACTGCTATGAGCTGCTTCTGGACGTGGTATCATTGTCGGCCGAGACTTTCCCTTGGCTTAGGTAGGAAATAAGTCTGAGGAAGATCCAATGTAGTCCGAGTGGAGCTTGAAGTCCGCAGCTTGTTATATGATGCCTGGCATCCATGCACGTGTTGTCATGTCTTGTATGGCTTCCTCTGGATTCTGTGCACGTTAGTTTATGTCTTTTTCTGGTGGAAGTCGTAGTTTCCTTCCGCATACATTTTGTTTAAAATTTTGGTGCATCACTGTATGCGTGGCTCTGTAGTTTTCTATTTATGTTACATGTGTGATTGTGATGCTCGGGGGATGTCCTAGTGCCTATGTTCTTACTTCAAGTTGGAAACACTTAGAGATCGAATATGGGTTTCGGTAAATTTTTTATTTTAATACAATTTTCTTACTTACCAATAAATAAATAAATAAAGTCATATAATAGCACTGTTTTAGAAGCAAGTGCATATCCAATGGTCTTCAGTCATAGATGAGCCCCCCAAAACCATTTGGTGTTTTAGAATCCAAATTGAACCATATAAATTTTTATAGTATTGTAGAAAAATTAGATATGCTATTATGAAAATTGGAGACTTTCATTGTATATAAGTGCCAAAAGCCAAACAGCCCAAAATTCTATATTGAGGAATGAATTCAAGAAATCTTTTTCCATTTCCAATTGATGCCTGTTACTGTTAAATGTTTGCTTGCGTTTTCGAATTTTCAACTAATGACTTGTATTCGACATACTTGACATTGGTTGATTTTTTGTGTGTATCTGGGGATCGACTTTCACACTTAAGTGTGGTTGTTTAACTTGGCTAGCGTCCGGGTCCCAATAGGTATGGACGCACCACACGATTTTTGTAGTTATAAATTTTGGACTGTGACACCAGGAAGTGCACCCACCACCCAATCCTCATTTAGAAGGGACTGTCATTTCCTTTTTGCATGTTTTATTTTTGGGTATTATTATATACAGGTTGCCACAGGACAAGTTGCTAGCACTGGAATGGTTGCTCTGAGCTATGTTCAGAAAGTATCTGAGAAAGTATGTTGAATTTTTTTTTCTGGACTTGTTCTTAATAACAATGATATAAAGCATCTGCCTTAAAACTTCTTGCAAATTTGATCATTTAATGTAGGTTTCTCTAGCTTCAGACTTAATGTACAACTACCTGTCAAGAGAAGTTACATCGAGTGTCGGTTACGACTACATACTTCGCCAAGTAAGTTGTGTGTGACCGTTTCTATAATGTTGAAACCGTTTATGAGTTCCACAATATTTGATTCATGCCTCTATGAGTATTACCTCGCGCTTTGGTGTAACGGCTGCTTCATTGTGACTTGGATACAACTCATTCGAAACATTGAGACAACCACATAACCGTTCTCAAACCCTGTAAATGTGAAGCTCTGTGTGCCCCATGCACCCTTCTTTTGGCTGTCTCACAAATTTTCACCTTTTTTCTGTCTAAGTTTGGAAACTTCTCATGTGGATTGATTAACCGTTTATTTGAAGAACAAATCCCACATTGGTTAAGGAGAGTCTTGGAAAAGACTGCATCATGTAAGGAATTCGATGGGAATAAATATTGCTGGTCATTTGTATTCTCATCTTACTCCCATTACTTTGGTTGGAAAATGACAACCGGAAATAAATATTATCTGAAAACATCTATTACTAGAGAAGCGGGTATCCCTGACTCAATAGGCGGAACCTTCACTCTTTGCACTTTATTTTTTATTGTGTGCGGGGAACGTGCTATTGCCCTCCCACATTTTGAGCTCCATTGCCATCTCAACGTCTGGGATTATGCAATATAAAATGAAGGATGGAAATGAAAACATGTTATTAAAGGAAACCGTATCCAAACCATCTGTTTTATACCACGCAAGCTCAGCTGTTGTGATGACATGGGAGTTCAAAATTAGAAGGACCATAATAGGTTCCGGGCATGTGCGGTGAGCGCTATTCTCAACTTAAAATTCTTTTAATCCCCACGAAATCGTTTGTAAAGTACTAGACTTACAACATGGAATCAAATGCTAGTGGTCTATTTGGTTGGGGGGAAATTCGAAGGAATGGAAAAGAATTAAAGGGAAATATTATCATATATATAAATTGAATGGAAAATCATAAGAAATAAATATTTATTTTTATTTTTTTTCTTGCTATTTTTTTCTTTTAAGTGTTTCTATAACCAAAGAGATAACAAATATATTCGTCTTTATTGGCTGAATGTTTTTCTTGCAGTGCCGTCTTAGGGGGAAGATTGATTCAAATGGCTGCACATCTGCTTTTCTAGAAGAGCGACTCAATATGGGTCTTAATTTTATTCTATCTGCTGAGGTCAGATTTTCTCTTATGCTGTGATCTCATCTGTGAAATTTGATATGAACATCATGAAAGAAATTATTACCGTTAAGTCGGGCCGGGTCAAACCTGGTTACCAGAGCCAGAGACTATATTCATACCTGTTCATGATCAAAATCGGCCAGCTCAGAATGGCCCACGGGTATTTCTATTTTGATATGTTTTTATTTAAAATTCACATTTACATGACTATACATAAAAATATGGAAATATTGTAGTGAAATATGGATATTTGATTGACAATATCAACCAAACTTATTTAAAATAATAACATTTACATGAAAATTTTTTTTTAATCGAAGGAATTTTTTTATAACATAGTAATTATGTAACACATTAATATATATATATACTAAAAGAAAATTGAAATCTAGGATACACCGTTCACTGGACTAACGAGTATGTTCGGTGTTAATCATGGTCGTTCTTAAGTACTATATCATCGAGATGCCGGTGGACTGGGCAGTAAGAAATGACTTCTTGCGTATAATGGGACGTAAGTTTATGTATAATAGATCCAAAGTGGTCTGTTCTCTCCTAGAACTTCTCGTATAAAAATATCTTCTTCATCCAATCGCTTTTCTTTTCACGACATTTGCTCTGTGATTCCGTGGAAATGAGAAAGGAAGCGAGTTTGCAATGGTGGAATTACTGTTGTGGCTGGGTGTTTATGAAATCAAGTCGCGAAAAACATCGTCTTGCATATTATGTAAGTGGTAAGATCACATATAATAGTTCCAAAATGGTTCAAAATTTTCCCGAACCTTGTGTATGGCAGGGTTTGAGTTGTGAAAACATCATCGTGCATATAATATAAGTGGTAAAACCTGGTGCAATAGATTCATGATAGTCTAATCTTTTTTCAGACCTGACATTTGTGAAAGCAGAATGAACATCTCTTGAATATCTTGCAGATCGATCATCGGCGGAAAGATTACAAATTCGGATTCGGATTAACAGTCGGGGAGTAAAGCATGAAGCACAGGTTCAGTGTTGTTGCTGTAGATCTGCACACAGCTGATCGCTGCTGTCTGCTCTCTTCAGGGTCGATTCTGTAGGAGAGAATTGCTTTCCCCGTACTCTGTTTTTGCAGGAAGTGGGCTTCTGCTCGAATCGTTTTATTTTATTTTATTTTTTTAAAATGGCATTTTCTTTCTTGATGATGAAGATGATTATAGAATTGGTAATAATTGGAAATTGCCCAGTTCTTTTCCTCTTTTTACCATTTTGACGATGAAATTCTACTTGTTATCGCCTTGTAGTCGAGGCTATATTTGTCATTATCGAGAAATTCAATGAGAAAAAATTTGTAAAATTATTTAGTTTATATGATATATTGTCGAAATTTAATTTCATTCTTGTGGGTCTAGAAAATTCATTAGGAGTCTTTAACATTTTTTTAATTATTATTATTATTTTTGTTTTTCAGATAAATGCTATTTTTTTAAAAGAAAATCTCACTAAACTATATTTTTATATGATCAAAAATTTATTAATGTAAATATTATTCCTTTAATATTTGCTGGTATTATATATATATATATATATATATTTATATAAAAATAAGAAAATTTTATCAAACAAATTTGCTATTTTTGGATCAATCAAATATAAGATTAAAATAATACTCAATGAAGACAATATAGGGCTACTCCATTGTCATATGAAGATTATACATATCTAAATTTTAAAAAATATAATTTTAATAATTAAATTATAATTATTTATTTAAAATTATATGACTAAAATAAAAAAAAATTATTATTTTTATTAAAAATAAAGCAATCCTAAACCTATCAACATTTCCACGTATAATGTCGAGTTTCCTATTCATGCATCTAATAATTGAGTTATGAAATGTCGATATTATCCTTTTATATCTAAGATCTAATCTGTATAGTGTTTCACAACCATTGTTATTGGATTGCTTGGATGTGTTACCGGCTATTATATTTTTTTAATAGTTAATATAATTTTAAATCAATAAAATATAAAAATGTTAAAATAAATATTTTATTTTACATTTTTAAATTTAAATCCTAACATATAATAAAAGAAGTTTAATTATTGAAATTATAAAAACTTCTAATAATTACAAAACTACAACATAATCTCCCATTATTATATGAAGATTATATATATATCTAAATTTTTAAAATATAATTTTAATAATTAAATTATAATTATTTATTAAAAATTAAACTACTAAAATAAAACAAAAAAATAAATATTATCATTTCTATTAAATATAAAAGTAATCATGAATCTATCAACCTTCCTATATCTAATTTTGAGTTTTACATTTATATGTCTAATAATTGAGCTATGAAATGCCGATATTATTCTTTTATATTTGTGACCTATTTTGTATGATACTTCACAACCCTTGTTATTGGATTGTTTGACCGTGTTATTGGCTATTAAATTTTTTTAATAGTTGATATAATTTTTTAATACTCACAGTGCTGTGAGTGGTTACCAGTATCCATCTTCGGACGAAGAGAAAGCGTACATGAAATGTGTTCCCTACTCCTCAGCCGTAAGAAGCTTCATGTATGCCCTGGTATGCACCAGGTTGGACATAGCACATATTGTTGGCACAGTCTGCTGGTTTCTATCTAATTCAGGGAATGAGTATTGATTCGTAGTAAAGTAGATTATGAGATATATATCTGAGAAACTTCTAAGAGGTGTTTGTGTCTTGGAAGTGATAAGTCTCAGTTGGTGGGCTACTCAGATGCTGATATGGCCGGAGATATTGATAGTCGCAAGTCTACTTCAGGATACTTGGTGAAGTTTGTAGGATGAGCAATTTTCTGGCAATCCAAGTTATAAAAATGTATCGCTCTTTTCACTACTAAAACTGAATATATAGTCATGACAGAAGCTTGCAAGGAGATGCTGTGGATGAAGAAGTTCGTTTAGAAACCAAGCCTTGAACAGGAAAAGTATGTGGTACTCTGTATGACAACCAGAGTGTCATTCATCTTTGCAAAAACTCCTCACTTCACTCCAAATCAAAGTACATTGATATGCGATATCATTGGGTGAGAAATGTATTAGAAGTCAATCTACTATCATTGGAAAAGATTGATATTAAAGAAAACAGGACAGACATGATGACCAAAATTCTACTGAATGGGAAGAATGAAGTATGTTGCAGGCTGGTTGGGATGATGGACTTAACTTCCTCACGATTGTGAGGAAAAGTTTATTGGAAATTACTCCCGTGTGGAAGTCCTTATAACCAGGAGACTTGGATGGAGCACGTGTGTGCTACTTTAAGTAAGAGAATTTTCATCAATATAGTTGATCGAAATCTTTTGGACGGTCAACCTCTACCGGTCAATATGTTGACCGTTAAGTTACCGAGGACCGACTCTGTGAAGAATCGAACGGAGGATCTACTTTGATCATCAGCGATTGGTCGCCGAAGAATGGTCAACGAGTTGGTTACTTTAAGGTCTAAATGATCAACTATCCCAAAGGATGTGATTGGTAGTTTGTAGACGTATTTTTGGGACTCCAAACACCGATCGGTTTGTAGGAGCAGTAAAGAGAATTTTTCATCAATATAGTTGAAAATCTTCGGACGAAAGGTCAATGTGTTGACCATAAAAGTTATGAGAGGACTGACTCCAGGTGTAAGAATCGGAACGGACTACTTTGATGGGTAGTTGATTGGTAGCCGATATGAGAGGATGGTCGTTATTCTTGGGAAATGAAATCTAAATGACCGTCATATCCCAAAGGGTATACATTGTAGGGTAGTTGGTAGACGTCATTCTTGGGACTCCAAACACTGATCGGTTTGTAGGAGCAGGTATGGGGCCGTGCGCATGCGCATGCATGTATGCAGACCTTAAAAATTGAGTACCAACCACCATGTTGAGTTATGGTGAGGACGTGTGTGTATATGTGTGTGTATATGCACACTCATAGTTGAGAAGTGTGAGAAAAACAAAGAAGAGAAAGTGAAAAGAAAGAGAACGGTGAGTGAAAACGAAGTGTTGAAATTTGTTTATCTTTACTCTGTTCTTATTTTTGCCTCATGTAATTTGTGTAACAAATTCTTATCCCTAATAATTTTGTGGACTTAGTATCTTGTGATTTTTTTCTTTTTTAAAAGGGTTTTTCACGTAAAATATTTGGTATTTATTTTCTTCTTCTACTTCTACTTTTCAGGGAGTGTGCTTTTATTAGTCGATCGTCCATTGCGATGGATAGGCGATTGTTCCTGTATCCTTGTCAGTTGGTCACCCATTGCCGCCAACACCACTCTTAACCTGAGCTAATTTGAGACACAAGTCCTAGAATAAGACTCTTTTTCGAGTATAGATGAGCACATAACTCGCCTGGGAAAGCACATCGAGTTTGAAGTAAATGAGGTTTTCAAGGTCGAGAGCAAGCTCTCTAAGAAAGTGTTTGAGAAGATCTTATCTGGCGTGTCTTTCTATTGCTTTGCAAAGATCACAACTCAGTCGGTATTTCTCATTCTTGCCCTTTTTGAGAATAAGGAAATCGAAACCAAGAAAGATGTAGCCAAATTCTTATAGCTGCTAAATGTTCTCAAAGTTTTCGACAAGGTTAGATCAGATTTCAACTTATTTTTCAGGAGAAAAGATTGTGTCGAACTCCAAATTTTTACGAGAGATGTCATCAAGAGGGTTGCAGATGGCACTTGCGCGATACTTGTGAGCTCCTAGCACGAGTTGCAAAGATGGCAGTATTCCTTGGTGACCTTCGTCACCAATGATTGCATCGTTTTGCTCAAGGATGACTACTCGTTGATCTTATCCCGAGTCATATTGATTCATTAGATTTGGAACAACACAAAATCGTCCAACCTCAAAAATAAGTTCTATAAAATAGTAGTAGCGATGGCGATAAATCTAGAAAAAATGGTTGAGAACTTGAAGGATAACATTGTAACCTACTTTTTCTTGATGAATGGCTATCAATACATGCATGAAAACATCAAGGGCATGAAACTAGCCGATCTCATGGGAGACTGGTGGCTTCAAGGGCACGAGCAACATGTAGAGTGCTACACGTCACAGTGGTGTAACTGAGAGAAAAATGGGGAGAGCTTCGGGTATTCTTGGTGACAATGGCCCAATACCGTTCACTTTGGGGAGGTATACGGTTCGGGATTTGGTAATGAAGAGGCTGAAAGAGTTCAAAGGAGCTCCAATTTCATGTACAAGAAGCAATTTGAATGGACAGTGAATGATGAATGCATAAGGGAGAAGTTTACAACCAATGAACTGACCCCATTGATTGGTAGGATAAACAAGTGCCATAGAGAACCGATTTCAAGCATCCCAATTGTAATGCCTAGTTCATCATTTGATTTAATTTAGTATTATGTGTTATTTTTAATAATTTGGATGTATTGAAAATAATTGTATATTATAAAATTTTGAAAGAATTCGAAGCAGCAAGCTGGCGCCTGAGGCGCACCCACTGTGCACTTGAGCACAGAATGTCGCGGGCTGGCGCTTAATGCGCCAGTGGCCCCATACAAGCAACGGCAGGGCATTGTTCGGCCATTTTGCGTGGGAGAAGGAAAAGATGAGAGAGAGAGAGAGGAGAAAGAGGAGAGAGGAAGAAGAGAAGTGGTGGTTTGGGACATCCTTCTATCAGATTTGCTTAGTAGGAGGTTGAGGCAAGTATCATTACACCTTATCATTGATCTATTTTCGTGTTTGATAAATTTTGTTCACGTTTGGAAGCTTAAATGTTCATACATACTATTTTTATTTACCCTATTTATTTCCTTTGTGAATACATATTATTTTTATTGATCATTTGGGAGTTTGGTAAATATTTGAGAGTTTGTATATTTTATAAAAAAAAATGTATAAATATTTGAGATATTATATTTGTTTATTTATATATTTGTATGAAAAAATTATGAAAATCTGCTTGCGTTGTACATTAGTATATATTTATCACAGCTTGAGACTTGAAATCTCTATTTTGTGATATGATTCGATATATAATCCTCTCTCAACGAGGAGAGCTTTGTGACCTTTTCCTAACGGGGAAAGCATTTGTGACCATTTTCCAATAGGAAAAGCTTTGTGACTCTCTTTTTCGTCGACTAAAAAAAGGCTTTGTTATATAGATGATTCTTCTCATTTGTATTTAGATGAGAACTTATAGTAAGATAATTGAACAAAAATATATTTAGATATTCTCATATATTAATTTTAATTTAAAGAACACACTTAATGTCACATATGACAAAATATAGTTAATATATTCCTAATTTATAGGAGAACATATATAGACGACCTTACTTATGGATCTAAATAGTGGTTGATATGGTTTAAGGTTATCGGAAATAGCGTAACATTTCATCAAGTTGGTCTATTGGTCTTTCGTTCTTCGATTTTGTACATATTTTGTGTTTTATTATGTTTTCTGTATTGATTTACATATAGACTCTATTTGAGATTTGTAAGCTTGCTAATAGATGGGATTTGATCAGTCTTGTATATTTGGATATGTGATTTCGTTTCAAAATATATTTTGTTCCTATGTGATTTCATTCCATATTTTGTTTTATTCGTATATGATTTTGATTCGAACTTTATTTCTTTCAGTATATATTCTATATGGATTATGATATGATTTAGATTATGTGATTTTGCTCCGAATCACGTTTTGTTCAAGCATGTCCCGGATGAGAGTATGCTTCGATTTGGGTTATGTTTTTAGTACGAAACTATCTTCAAACTTTCAATATCGGGCTTTCGCACTTGTGTCTTTTACACGCTTTGAATATATTTATAAACCCCCAATCTAATTTCAAACATTATTATTTATTATATGACATAGATACTCACTGAATTTTAAACTCATATTTTTACTTCTTATTCATTCAGATTAGTAGGTTTGGATACATTGTAGGAGTTTGGACGTTATCTGATCGCCGTTCGTCTATTTTTGTGAGGTTAGTTTTGTTTTTGGATTGGGTATGTATCAGATGTATTTTGCATATTAAAATTGATCAGATATAGGCCCTTAGTTATGTATTGAAAATAATTGGATTATTCAGTCATTGGGTTATATCATTATTGTTTGTTTGTCACCTCCCTTACAATATTTGTGGAGTAGGTTGTATTTATTATTTTATTTGGATAATTATTCAATAAGATCCTGTGCAGATTATTATTATTATGATTATCTTTTTGGGTCATGTATACGTTCATTTTGTCACACCCAATGTTGAAATTTGTTGATCATTGTTGTGTTATTTTGAAATTTTAATTTTTATAATTATAATTATTTAAACTTATTTTAATTCAAATTCGTAACACCAATCACCATGTGAAGTGTTGTATAACTGATGGCTATGTTTGTTCGTTGACCCTGATTTTATAAATATGTTGTGTTCTTTGAGTAATGGCTGTTGAAGACGTGCTGTCATGGCTACATGAATTGTGATTGTCCAAGCTGAAGCATGGAAACCATAATCAATAAGGACTGCGTCGTTGCTTTGTTCACTTCAACCTTTGATGATTGAACCTCTTCCAACCTCAAAAGAAGCTCGGTCAATGCGCAGGCAACAACTGCTCCAAGGAAAAAGTCTCCAGAGAGAAGCAGAGATCTCAGATTCCCTTGAGAAGCCAGTAACCCTAGAACAAGTGAAGGAGGTGCCATAGCAGTCTCAAAGGCAGCACTTTACGTGGCATAAGTACCATCTGCGAGGATCACAGGCCTTCTAGAAGAGACAGTGACAGAGCTTACGGGCTGAGCATTTTTTGAAGCATCTTGGGACTCTCCATCCTCAGTAACTGTGTAAAATGGATGATCCCCCAGACACTGCTTGGTAGTAGCAATCCCAGTCTCAGCTTCAGATTGCGGAAGGCAATACTCTCCAATAATCCAAAGAGCGCAAGAACAGACCCTTCCAGCACGGATCTGATAGAAAGTGTCTAGAAGCCTTGTTATGGCAGAAACACGTAATTTGGGGTTTGTTTCAATGATCTCCTGCACAAAAACCACCACATCCATAGCTGAAGCAGCATTTGAGTCCCCTAAGAAATCCATCAACACAGGAACTGTGCGGGCACCTCTGGGATTTTTATAGCACAAGTATGTATAGCTTGGACGAGCAACTGCCGATACTCCCCGTTCTTTTCAAGCTCTGCACTCTGAGTTATTACAACTTCCTTCTATAACAAAAGAACAACTTCATCACTGTTCCTGGGTGTGATTAATTCCAGAGCTACGTCTAAAGCTTTCCTTCGAATGTCAAGATTGGGGCTCGAAAGTGTGCGAAAAACATCCATTATCATTTCAACCATGATCTCTCTGTGTGATGTTTTGAGCTCATTAAGTCGATCAAGCACAATAAGCTCAACATTATTGTCACTTTGTGAGAGCAAAAGCTGACAGTAAGTAGTGGCAACAACCCTGATAGCTGTTGGTGCTGACGAGAGAGAAACAAGAGTACTTCTGCACTCTCTCATATATCACGGTGGCTGACAGGGCATCGAGCAACGATAATAATGATCTTCATGTACTTCCCATACTCACCCCTATTTGTCCTACAAACCTTGCGAATCAACTGCAAAACCACCATCTGAAGCTGCTCACTCCAATCTGAGATCCGATCAGTATGAGTAAAAAGATAATTAACAGCCTTATCTTGGGCACATATAAACAACGTAAGGAAAGCATTCCTTTCAGCCAACGGGTCTTGCTCCGTTGAAACAACCTTCTCAATGGTTTCAGGCGCATCACCAGAGAGGTGCTCCCCTTGTGGGAGCTTATAAATCGCCCTAACCGCAAGTATAGTATTTCTCCTCACAAATGGATGCCTGTGCTCTAGATTAGTCAACACAGAGGAGATGAGAGGTTTGATTATCTCGGTCTCATTCAACCGACAAAGGAATCTAAAGTGTCACTCCCCGAATGTACTCATTTGGGTGTTGCGGATTGTATCTCAAATTTTGACAAATCAAAATCATTCAGGAAGCACTTTCCCTCGCGGATCAGTCTTTTCAATGATTTCCAAGTAAAGAAGCAACAATTTCTGAATTGTGTGATCTTCAGAAGGCAACACATAACGAACAATAGTAATGAGCAACTGCGGGATCGTCTCATCATTCAATAGAAGCACGATGGCCTTCTTCATGGCATCAATTTTCGCCTGCACGTCATTTCCTTCCAACGCCTCCTTGATCTCGTTAGCTAAAGCAGGCGTTCCCTCGTCGAAGAAAACCAACAGCGTGCAAGTTTTCTCCATATTTTCTTCTCAAACAGAAAATCCCTCCTTCGATCAGATCCGAAATCAAGAACAGAAAATCAAACTTGCAGTAATTCCCCAGACCAAATAATTCACCAGAATCTTCTCCGTTATTTCCACTCTAATCTTTCTGACTCGAGATCTAGCATGAAATCAAAACCCCTTATCACAATTATTCACGAGATTTCTCCATGCCACATTACATTTCGAATTCCAGATCTGACCTACGAAATACGATGGCAGTAAAAAAAAAACTCAAACGGAAATCAAATCAAAGCTCCTTAAATCATAAACACTGATTTCCAAAGAAGTGCATCTAAGAAATACATACCGTGGTGCATAGTTCAAAAATTGATTTGACTCAAATTTTTAAATGATATGCATTCTAAGTATGATCCCGAATCCTCAATCAATTTTCTATGCACAATAAACAAAGCAAAGGTAAACAGTATCAGGAGAAGTTTCCCCCAAGACCCGTTACCCCTTAGATACTTAAATTTAATAAGATATTGAGAATAATAGATTGAATAAATTAAAAGTATTAATATATATAGGGAAAGATTTTATAAGGTTTTGTTCATTGGGCTAGAGGTTAAGATAAATTCATGTCATGTTATCTTTTGGGAGTTAAGATGATCTTATTACTTGTACCGTCTACCTTTTAACTTATTCAGATCTTATATTTATATTGGGCTTATTCTGTATATTTTATCTGTATTGAATATATCCGTAAAACCCATAAGAGTACTCCATCCAAGAGTTTGAGTTGTCAGAAGGTGAGTCCAAAAGAAAAATCATTACAATGAGTTGTATAATCATAAGAGATGCATGTCAAATAGCCAATTTATTAGCCCCGATAAAATTGTTAGATTTGCCATAACTACTGACTAAAGTCAATAAGGTAATTGCCAATTGGTAAAACACATTATTAGATAATTATAGATGCAGTCTTCTACATAAAAACAACTTTGACACCCTAAATCACCATCATAACTCATGAAATGCTTCATTTACAAAATTAATGTAATAAATTAATCTAAATAATTAAAGGTGATAGGTACAACCCAAGAAGAATTAGGCTAGCGCAATCAACCTAATGTAGGCTAAGATCAAGGCCCAAATTTTCAATGGCCCATACGAAGAAGTGATAAAGCCAGATGCAATATGTCAAGTAGCAACTCTCATGGTATTAACTGAAAAGTCTAATTCGAACAGTCAATTATAAAAGAATAAAATAAAATTAAAGCATAATCATTATCCAGTTAATGACCCACTCTAGAAAATAGTTGAAACGATCTTGTCATTATTAGTTAGGCATCTTTATTATTAAATTGGAATGATAGTTACTTGTCAAAGTAATACCTCTCCCATAATTATTCTAAAATAACGCTGACTGGTCAAGTGAGACCCAAGTTATAAGTACATCTTTTTTCAAACAAAGAAATAAGAGAAAAAAGAGAAGAAAAACACTCAGACTTTCGAGTACACAAAAAAAATCATTATCCTCTAGATCCACGCTCATCCCGTCCTCTTTAATTTTCAAAAATTACTTCCTCTTCAATTTTTCAATCCAAATAAAAAGATCACTAAATTGAATGTCGAAAAATATATCGGAGAGAGAATCTCTTATACTTTTAACCTCTAATTTATTATATTGTGATACATAGAATTTATGCTCAAAATTATAAAGATTTGACCCATTATTATTCAAACATTCAAGTAAGATTAGACGGTTCTATAATTCGTATATTAATTTAGATTCTCAAGACATATCAAAAGGTGAATGATTACTCACTGACTATATTTAACAAAGCAAAAGGCTAAAACGGTCACCAAATCATCCGGTTAATAGGTTCAAAATCTTTGTAAATGCAAGTTTCATTGTGTAGAAAGGAGTAACTTTTGCTTCTGCATCTCTCATTCAACAAAGCATCATCTATTTCTTAAAAGCATTTCAAAATAATTATTCAGATACAACTCTCGTAACATTTAAGTTTACATTCAAAATTAAAGACTTGTTTTGCAAGTAATATTCTCCCCAAAAAGAACATTCTAAGGTAGGAGTTCATCATTAAGAAGCCTCCCAATCCTCTTTCATTTATTTGTCCTTTTAATTTATATAATATGATACTAATTTGAGTATTAGATAATAAATTTAAAAATAAATCATAAATTTTTATATCTTATTTTTTGTTTGTGATATGTGAGGTATATTTTAAAAGAAATAAGAGTCTAATTCAAACCTTTTAAATAAAATCTTAATTCAAATACGTATTAAATTTGATTAAAAATATATATGAACTCAATCTTATAATAAGTTTAGATGAGAATTTGTTAATAGTAGGCCAAATTGAGCCGAATTATGCTATGTTACTTACACTAAAACTATAATAGTACAAGTTTTTAATTAAATCTATCTAATTTTAATTAATATGCAGATAGTTTTATTTTAAATTTATTTAAAATTTATATTTTTGGGTAAAAGTATCAAAACATATAAAATATTGCAAAGAATATAATTTACAGATAAAAATATTACCTAAAATATTTTTTAAATAAATAATATCTAGATAAAAATTTATTTCTATATATATATATTTGAAATAATTTTTTTATTAAACTAGGTATTTTTTTATAATAATAAAAATAAATAAATAAAAATCTGTTGCTTTGTTCAATGATTATGTCCCATATACTGAATTGCCCATCCCTCTTAAATGCATTTTGTCAGGCCTTTTGGAAATATCTTTGTGGTATAATTTAGTGAAAATATAGGGGTCTCGGTGTAAATTATTCGCCTTCTCAAGAAGTTCTAAAAGAGATTTTACAGGAATTGAGGGATATAGATGTAATTTTATACTCTTGAAACTGAATTGACAGGATGTAGATAACGCTTTTCCTAACTTGATAGCCACCTTTTTTTAAAAGCATATATTGAAAATATTTTCAGTTTTTTAAAGTTATATAGCTTTTGCTAAGTTATATTTTTCCAATAAATAAATATTATCAGTATCAACTGTTCTTATCAACCGTTGATCATTAAATATTGTAAAAATATAATGAATAAAATTATGTGACTAAATATATACAAATTATATGATAATATTTAATATAAAAAGTCTTTTTCAACTTAAAAAATTATTGAGCAATCTCTAAAAATTCACTATAATAATATCGAGTTGTAAATATAACTTGCTACGAAATCTCTCTATTACAATTTGAGTAAATAATCAATTGAAAATAACTTCTTATAACATACTTGAGAAGATATACAAAAAAAAAAGAATAATTAAACGATAATACATCTTAAAAATAAAAATAGAGCGATATTCTCAGTATAAGCGAAGAATAAAACTCCAATCAGATATCAATTAGATGACAAAAATTTCTATTTTATCTCTTTTCTCTTTTCATGTGACGTTTATTTGTATTAAAAATGATTTCAGATGTTATAAATATTAGATTATGACTTTTTATATTTCACGTCAGCATTTAAACAGCTAACTGATAGCCATCTCTCGTTCATCATCAAAAAATCCTCTCAATCCTAGTGTTTAAATGGCTAACCTGTGATCCTCTTACAGATAACTATTAAAAATTATTTCAGTCAGGATGCCTAAGCTATAAGTTTATAGCATTCTCGTAAAGCTTCTAACAGATAATTTTGTTTGAGCAAATTTTTCACAAATATTACAACCTTTACAGATAACCCATTTATTAAAAGTGAAACTTATAACAGAGTAACCTAAAATCAAATGAAAATAATAATCTAATACATAAAATTCTTAATAGGGGTGGAGCCCGATGAGAAATTATATCACTTTAAATTTATTATACGTGATATTATATTATATTATATAATAATTAGTTAAAGAATTACGTCAGTGTTAAAATAAAAAAAAATAAGAATAACTTTTAAAATGTAAAATGATTTATAAATTTAAAAATATTTTAAAATTTAATTTATCTGTGTTTTGTCTTTTTTATATCACTACAGTTTCACTCAGATGGGACGAAAAACAATAGACAAAAAATACACTTAGGAGAGAGACTTTGATAAGGGCAAAAAGAATGTCAGCATTTGTTTTGCCTTTTTTTTTTTTTTTTTTTTTTTTTTAATTTTTAAGGAGAATAAAATAATATATTAAAAACTGATATTTTATAATTTTATAATGACAATAAATTAATATTTTAAAAATTTATGAATATGACCCCAAAGCCTTTAATTGAAAAATTTTCAACTTTTATACACTTTCTAATCATCGATATTGTAGATCACAAGTTCTATTTATTGATATTTTTAGGATTAAAAGAAAATTCTCCAACTTTTATTGAAAATGAAAAAAAAATAATTAAAGATAAATCAATTTTAATTTTTTTGATAAAATAACTCAAGTATGAGTTTAGGTATATTATCAGTATTTAATTTTATATTATTAATTTATAAAATAATATAATAATTTAATAATTTATAAAAATATATTTAAATCTCATAAAATTTTACTGTCTAACTATATTAAATGAATAATAAGCAATATCTTCGCTCCTCAGTGGACCTGTAAAAATATCTTTAAATAATATAATATGATATTTTATTTAGTAATAAAGTTTTATAATGGTCATCTGATAATAAAATATAGATTTTATATCGTTTAAAAAATATATTCTTATAGTCACCGGCGATGTAATATGATAAATGCACAAAAAATATTATATTTATATACTAAAAAATTAATTATAGACATTATTTTTATAGCAATCACATTCATCCATCTAAATAAATATATATATTTAAATACAGATACTCAAATTTTAAAAATATTATATTGTATCATTTAAAATTTTTAAACTGTCTAAAATTCTAGCTTTTGAATATTCTCTTCATTATTATCATTACTGCTTATTTCAACTCAAATTTACATTTTTACACCCAAAAAATTATTTTTTATATAATTATTTTTAGATAATATAACAAATAGAATTTATCAGTTAATGGGCAGGTTAAAAAAATATACAACTATTTTTACAATCTCTAAAAAGATTATTTAATCAGTATAGATGACCAGTATAAGTTGTCTAGTGTACCATATAAATTGTAACAGATATCTAAATTTAAAATGATAATATAGACAGTCTAATTTATATATTTTTAAAAAATAATTTAATATAAGCACTCTTAATATATTTGTCTGGTAAAATATTATCTTTATTAGTTCTTGTCTTTTTTGTGGTGCCATTAAGTTTACTTATTTTATTTTTTTATAAATATTGTTTCTTAAAAATTAATAGATATAAGTAATTATTAATGCTTAAAATATTAATTAATCAGACAATATTTATAAAAAAACGAATAATATATATATATATATAATCAACACTTAATTTTTCAAATATATAATTAATGTTGGTTTGATTTTTATTTTTATATTAATTCTGAAAATTAAAAAGAATGAAAATAATAAAAATAAAAATATATGTTAGTTTACCGGATGAGTATGCTTACAGTATCAAATAAAGTAGAAGTCCAAAATAGCGTGAGAGATGAAGAAGAAGAAGACACTGATAGCTCGACACCCTAAACCGTAACAAAAGCAGCCGATTGGGGGAGAATTCTCAATTATTGGAGAGCATCGTGAGAGACAGAGGGAGGGAGAGGCCTTTCATGGCCGCCTGGGGCAACCATGGATCATCAATTTCCCACTTAGCTCAAGATCATGTCTACTCAATTCTTCTACTCTTACCCGTAAATTCAATCCTCTCTTTTGCCATGACTTGCAAAAGATTCAAATCGATTTCATCATCTGACACTCTTTGGGAGTCTATCTGTAGAAGAGATTGGGGCCACGATTGCGTTGATGCCATTATATCTTCTTATTCGGTGTCCAAGCAACAGCTTCTTCCATGGGTGGAGTTGTATCGGCGCGTGGCTTCGTTGGATTCTGTTTCTTGCCATAGATTAATTCTTCCAGTTGGTGACGATTTGGTTCCAAGCCCTAGGGCTTCTCACTCTCTTAATTTTGTGTCGAATTGTTTGGTTTTATTTGGTGGGGGCTGTGAAGGAGGTAATTTTTGATGCACATATTTCTGATTTTTTTCCCCCTATCCAATGTCGTTGTTCATGATACTTCTATCATCTCCTCTGAACTTGAACTTTGTTTCTGTTCTGATTCCGTTTACAGTTTCCCATATTCGTTGTTTTTCTTATAAAACGTTGGTGTAGTTTTCTGCTACTAGCCTTTTCTGCAAATGGTGACGATGGAGGAGTTCCATGAGGAAATGAAAGCTAAGAACGATTGTTACAAGATATTTTACTAGTGTAGAAATGATGAGAAATTGAAAAGGTAAAAGGGTGCTGATAAAGAGGCAAACAAGGCTGTGAGTGATGCAAAGTCTAACTAAAGCAAGTGACTTAACAAAAATTACGGAAATAATGTCAATAAAGTAAGCGACAAAGGTACAAAAGACTTGAAACAAGTGAAGAGTATCAATGATGGTGAAGAGAGGGTAATGGTTGTTACATACTTTGTCGCATGCTTTCTAGAGATGCCATAGTTTCTGGATGAAACCAAGTGGGTGATATTAATAAGTTGGAAATCTGGAGGAAGATTTTGGGATAAAATGATTTCAAATTCGTATAATGAAGATTAAATACTTGATACGCAAGTTTGCTGGTAGTGGAGAGCTAGATGATTCGGGGTTGAAGAATGGGTCTGAAAGCCTACAGAAGAGAGTTTTATATTAAATATCTCGGAGTCAATGGTTCCAAAAGATGGGGCATTTAATGGGCAAATTTCTCATATAATCAAAGCAAGTTGGATAAATTGGAGAAGTGTTATGAGGATCATGTATGATCAGAGGCTACCAATCAAAGTTAAAAGAAAATATTATAAAGTAGTTATTAAGTTAGCCATCCTATATGGAGCATAGTGTTGTGATTAAGTACCAACCTATACAAAAAATGGATATGGCATTGATGAAAATGTTGTCATATCACCAACGGATATGGCAAATTTGTATCGGGCCTCTCGATACCGATATTTTTCCATACCATAATAATATCACGATATATTATCGTATCGTGATATATTGGCTGATACACAAAATATCAGTCGTATCTATCCCGTCAGCTTATGATTTCTAGAATTTTTTGCTTGTGATATATTTGATATGTTCAAATATTATCCGATATGTTTGATACCGATACTGCCGCTACATATATCAATATTGTTATTTTTATTCATGAGTGATACTAGAGATAAAAGACAGTGATTTTGTATAGGATAAAGTAATGAGCAGCACCAACAGAAGACAAAGGCTAGAGATGTGTTAAGTGGTTCAAACATGTTAGATAAAAACCACCTAATAGGCCTATTAGGATATGTGAGAGCTGGGAATGGTTGTTATAGAAAGTTTAAAGGATGATTAAAGAAGAGTTTGAAGGAAATTATCAAGTATAATCTTTGCGCATTTGGAGCTGGTGGAGGATACAGTCTACACAAAACTAAACGGAGGTAAAGAATTAATTCAGTTGACTCCACTAAGTTGAAAAAAGGCTTAGTTTGGTTTGAGAAAAGCAATGAAACTCCCCATTAATGGCACCTCAGAATGTAGTAGACACCAGACTTGCCATTAGCTACAGACAGATTTCAGCAGGAATCCATACTAACTGATAATCTCCTCCAAAAAGGTCCAATCTGCAGTTTCATAGGCCTTCTTGACATCTACTTTCTCTACCTCTTCCAGAAATTCCGTTTCTTCTTTAGGCTTTGGCCAACTCACAGCGCAATCTTACATTGTCTGCAATATATCTTTTTAAACAAAAGCAGACTAGGCAAGATCAATTAAATAGGGCACCACAAGCTGCAGCCTTTAGTCAACAAGTTTTGAGGTTACTGCACATAAGACAGTTGCAACAGCCTATGGGCATGAAAACCACCATTGATGCATTCTAGAACTTTGGAACTTAGGTTTGATACAAATATCGGCCAATATGTATCGGTATGGATCTCCCAATACCGATATTTTCTGATATTGCGATAATATCGCAATATGTTTCCATGTTAGCGGTATATTTGCCGATTTGATCTTATTAGTTTACGATTTTTAAAAATTATTGTCCCTTTTGATATATTTGATACAATTACATATTGTCCAATATGATCGATACTAATATAACTGCGGCCGATACCGATATCGATATTTTCATCCATGAAATTAAGTGAATAGTTGTGCAGCCATTGGTGAAAATGTCTGTATTAGTTGCGCCCGTAAGAGTATCGGCTGTATGGGGCGTAAACTTTTTTTGTAAATCGAAACTTAGGAGAAATATCGATCAATATGGGTTATATTATCCTATATATTGCTGATATGTTTATACATTGCGGTTTTTGTCGTGGTAGCAAAAAATATGAGATATGAGGGGCCCAATCTCTATATATATCTGCCACTATTTTGACTTTCCAGTAGCAAAGAAACCCTTTATAGCTGCTGTAACATCTTGCCCAACTATATGCCAGGGTTTCTTGCAAAATGAGGAAGAGTACCAATCAAGTAACCCCAATAACTTGACTTTATTACTGGCAAGAAACTGCCTTATTTTTTATTGTTCGTTATGCTTTTTAAAGTCTATAAGTCGCAGTCATCATCCAAGGGAGTATACTAGCATATCTCTTATTTGACTCAGCAAGTCCACAATCTCCATTCATAAGAGCAGCATCCAGTATCTTGGTTTTGCAACCAGTTCTTTTTGCAGATTTTTCCCTTTGCTATAGTTCTGTCCACCGATGCCTTGTTATATTATCTTTGGTAGGAACTCAGATAGAAGTAGTTTGGTGGATACGAAAATGTGAAGATGAATGAGTGGAGTCCTAGTAATACTAAGATAAGGAATGATGATATTTATGAACATTTCGAAGTTACTTTTATAAAAAATAAGATGAAGAAATGATGCCTAAGGTAATTTGAACTCTTAAAATACATGCAAAATAAAGTACTTGTGAGGATATCTAAGTTAGTTGTGATTGGAGAAAAAAAAAAAAAAAAGAGATAGATTTAGAAAAAATGAGCTAGTTGTGGTTAAAAAAAAAATGAGCTAGTTGTGAGGGAATAAAAATATTTTAAAGTGACTTACACTCTTAGAAAATATTACACTTAATCAATTGGAATAATGAAAAATAGACTTTTAGAACCAATACCGTTTGTGTTTCTTTCATTAGATGTTGATCTTGTCTGTTACACTATACAAAAAAATATTGCTTCACTGTTAGGTTGTGTTGGCGGACAACAGGTGGCCTACTGACCAGAATACAAGAACTGTTTCTCTGTTGGCCGGAATGGACGGCCAACTGACAAAGCACATAAACACTGTGAAATAGAGGCAAGAGAAGAGAAATGAACACCAAATTTTACGTGGAAAACCCTTCTGAAATAAGGGAAAAACTACGGGACACTAAATCCATAAAGAATCATTAAGTATGAGAAAAATTACAGGATGCGAAAATAAGAACAGAGTATAAGTAAACAAAGCCCGCACACTTGTTTTTCTCTCACAGCTCTCTTTCTTTTTCTTTCTCTCATCTGTTACAGTCATTTCTCAACTTCTCTGGTGTCTTCTTTTTCTTCTTTTTCTCTTCTTGTTGTATGTTGCTGAGTGTACATATACACACACACACACACACATATATATATATATATATATATCCTCACCATAGCCCAGCTTGGTGGTTGGTATTCAACTTCCAAGGTCTGCATGTGTGTATGCATACGCTCTGTCCTGTAGTAGGCGGCGCATGTCTGCTCCTACAAACCGTTCAGCCTTTGGAGTTCCAAGAATGACATCTACCATCTACCCAATCGGGTAGGTCAACTGTATGTCTTTTGAGACTTTGACAGTTATTCAGACTTTCCATATTCAGTCAGTCAACTTTGTTGACCGTCCTCTCACATTGACCGGTCAATCACATCGTTGACTGGTCAAAGCAGTTCGTCCTCCTTCAGCAGAGTCAGTCGTCTCACGACTTTTTTCGGTCAACATATTGACCGACAGAGTTGACCGTCCAGAAGGTTCCGGCCAACTACGTTGACCGGGATTCCTTTCTCTTAACACACACACGTGCTTCGTCCAAGTCCTTCGGTCACAAGGACTTCCACATGGGAGTGATCCCTAATAAACTTTCCCTCACGACCGTGAGGAAGTTAAGTCCATCATCTTGGCTAGCCTGCAACATGCTTCATTCTTCCCCTTCGGTAGAATTTTGGTCATCATATTTGCCCCGTTCTCTTCAGTGTTAATCTTTTCCAGTGACAGTAGACCGGCTTCCAGTACATCTCTCACCAAATGATATCTCACGTCAATATGCTTTGATCTGTAATGGAGTGAGGAATTCTTGTAGAGATGAATGATACTCTGACTGTCACAAAGTACTGTATACTTTTCTTGTCTGAGCCCAATTTCTGAATGAACCTGTTCATCCACAACATCTCCTTGCAAGTTTCTGTTACGACAATGTATTCTGCTTCAGTAGTGGAAAGAGCGACACACTTTTGTAACTTGGATTGCCAGGAAACTACTCATCCTGTAAATTTCACCAAGTATCCTGAAGTGGACTTGCGACTGTCAATGTCTTCGGCCATATCAGCATCCGAGTAGCCCACCAACTGAGGCTTGTCGCTTCTAAGACACAAGCACCTCTTGGAAGTTCTTCGGATATACCTCATAATCCACTTTACCGCGGACCAATGCTCATTCCCTAGATTGGACAGAAACCGGTTGACTGTGCCAACAGTATGTGCTATGTCTGGCCTGGTGCATACCAAGGCATACATGAGACTTCCTACGGCTGAGGAGTAGGGAATGCCTTTCATGTATGCCTTCTTTTTGTCCGAATACGGACACTGACGACTACTCAACTTGTGATGATTTGCAAGTGGAGTGCTGACAGGTTTGGACTTGTACATGTTGAAGCATTGGAGCATCTTCCGAAAGTAGTTTTTTTGAGACAACCATAGTCTCTCTACCTCCCGATCGCGAATGATTATAATACCGAGAATTTGGCTTGCCAGTCCGAGGTCTTTCATGGCAAAGGATTGCCCAAGTTGCTCCTTCAACATATTTATTCGAGCACTGTTTTGTCCAACAATTAACATGTTGTCCACGTAAAGGAGAAGAATAACAAAGTTGTCTTCCGAAAACCTCTGTGTCAAAACACAGTGATCACAAGTAGTTCGCCGGTATCCTTGACTAATCATGACAGATTTGAACTTCTTGTATCACTGTCTTGGAGCCTGTTTCAATCCATACATAATCTTCGTTAGACGACAGACCAGTTGCTTCTTTCCTTTAGCTTTGAATTCTTCTGGCTGTTCCATGTAGATTTCTTCTTCTAGTTCACCATGAAGAAAGGCTATCCGGACGTCCATCTGTTCCACTTCCAGATTTCGGGCGGCTGCCAATCACAACACAACTCTTATGGAAGACATTTTTACCACGGGAGCAAAGACCTCATCGAAGTCGATTCCCTTCCGTTTACTAAAGCCTTTCACCACTAGCCGTGCCTTATATCTCGGCTGCATAGTGTCTTCAGGCGTCTTTAGTCGAAAGACCCACTTGTTCTTTAAGGATCTCTTCCCTTTAGGAAGCTTGACTAAATCAAATGTGTGATTTTCATGGAGAGAATACATTTCATCATTCATGGCTTCCAGCCACTTCTCCTTGTTCTCGTCCTCCATAGCCTTTTCATAAGTTTTAGGCTCTCCAGTATCAGTGAGCATAACATACTCGGTGACAGATGGACAGACAGCCGTCTGTTTCGTGAGGATCGCCTAACAAGCAGATCCTCGGCCGGTTGAGGGATGACTTCATCCTGGTTTTCATCAGGAGTCATTATTTCCTCTCAATTATAATCGACCGTCTCAGGACCATTGTCCCTGTCTTCCAGAGATACCGGACGGGCAATTTCGACACTTTGTCCGTCTTCTCGCCATCACATTTGGCTTTTCTGCCAATACCATTGACCGTTTCATTTTCAACGAAGATTACGTCCATTGACCGGACAAGTTTTCTTTCAGTTGGATTATAAAATCTGTACCCCAACTCATTTTTTCCGAAGCCCAGAAAGACGCACTGCATCGTCTTTGGTTCCAACTTTGTCCTTTCATCTCTTGGGATATGGACAAAGGCTTTACATCCAAACACCCGCAGATGATCATAAGATGGCTCATTGTTCGACCATATCTTCTCCAGCACTTCACCCTTCAAGGGTTTATTGGGCGACCTATTTATGATGTAGGCCGCCGTCTTCAGTGTTTCGGCCCAGAAGTGTCCGGGAAGCTCAGCTTCGGAAAGCATACACTGTACTCTTTTTAGAAGTGTGCAGTTTATCTGCTCCGCCACTCCGTTCAACTGTGGCGTCTTTGAATGTGTCTTTTGATGCCTAATACCATGTGACCGGCAATAGGTATTAAAAGACCCTATGTATTCACCGCTGTTGTCGCTTCGGATGACCTTCATTTTCTTCCCCGTCTGTCGCTTAACAAGGGCGTGAAATTGCTCAAATACACCAAGAACCTGGTCTTTAGTTTTTAATGGATAGACCCACAGTTGTTTGGAACAATTGTCAATGAAAGAGATGAAATATTGAGCTCCACCAAATGACTTCTCTTTGAATGGTCCACACACATCTGTGTGGATGAGCTTAAGCAATTCTGCCTTTGGGGTGGATAAGTCTCCATGAAATGAGATTCTCCTTTGTTTGTCGGCCAAGCAGTGAGGACAAGTCCTTAGTCCGTCCTCCTTCACTCCGGCAATAAGGCCCTTCCAGGCCAAATGATCCAGTTCGCGTTCACTCATGTGGCCCAACCTCCAGTGCCACAAGTTCTCGGTCTCCTTGCTGGTTGCAGCGTTTACATCTCCGGCCGTTGTGAACGCCTTCATGATGTATAGGCCGGAGCACTTTTCCGTCTTCCTTCACTCCGGCAATAAGGCCCTTCCTGGCCAAATGATCCACTCCGTGTTCACTCATGTTGCCTAACCTCCAGTGCCACAAGTTCTCGGTCTCCTTGCTGGTTCTAGCGTTTACATCTCCGGCCATTGCGAACGCTTTCATGATGTACAGGTTGGAGCACCTTTTCCGTTTTGCCACTATCAGAGATCCTCTGGTAAGTTTCCACTTACCTTCGTAGAATGTGTTACAATAACCTTCATCATCCAGCCGACCAGCTAAGATGATATTGAGCTTGATGTCAGGAACATGTCGAACATCCTTTAACATCAGTTTCGTCTCGTTATTGGTAACTAGCACAACGTTACCCTTACCAATAATTTAGGATGTTCCTTCGTTACCCATCCTTATTACTCCAAAGTCCCCAGGAGTATAGGATGTGAACAATTCCCTTCTTGACGTGGCGTGCAATGTGGTACCCGAACTAATTACCCAGTCGGACTCCTCGTCAGTCTGGTTTGCCACGTTCTCTTCACATGTCACTAGGAGATCGTCTCCCATGACCACTGAGACGTAGAACTTGTCCTCATTTCCTCCGTTTTCTCCTTTCTTATTTTTCGCGTTCTCGCGCTTCCACTTGAAGTATTGCTTCTTGATGTGGCCCTTTTTGCCACAATGATGGCACTCAAGGTTTTGATACCTTGAACAAGATTTGCTACGACCTTTCTCTTTAGACTTCTGACTCCGTTCCCTAGACTCGATCACAAATATCTCATAATGAGAAGACGTTGAGACCCATTGTGATCGTCTTGACTCATTCATGAGTAAGGAAGCGATGACCTCATCTAGTTTGAGAGTGTTTTTTTCAAATAGCAGCGTAGTAACAATATGGTCATAAGAAGCTGGCAGAGAGCCAGCAGTACTAATGCCTTGTCTTCCTCATTGATTGCTTCATTAAGGGCGAACATTTGTGTTACAATCTGATTAAAGTCGTCCGAATGCTTTTCAAAGCTGCCAACTTCTGACAACCGCAAACCATAGAACTGTTTCTTTATATGTAACCTGGTTGTCAAGGATTTAGACTTATATCGACTCTCCAGCTTCTCCCACACCTCCGCCGGATCAGTCAAGCTAAGGACCTCCTGGAGCGTGTTGTCCGCCAGGCATAATTTGATAGTGCAATTGGCAAGATCTCATTTATCTTGCCAGTCCTCCACTAATAGGCTTTCCGGCTTATCTTCCTTCTTCGTTAGTATTTTGATTGTTCCTTCTCTAGTCAAGATGTTTTTTACCCTCTCCTACCAGAGGATGAAGTTGCCTTGCCCATTAAATTGTTTTACACTGAATGGCAAGTTCTTTGAGGATGATAATGCCATTCAGGCGAAATTGTCAACCAGTCTCTGATACCACTTGTTGGCGGACAACAGGCGGCCTACTGACCAGAATACAAGAACTATTTCTCTATTGGCCAGAATGGGCGGCCAACTGACAATGCACACAAGTATTGTGAAGTAGAGGCAAGAGAAGAGAAATGAACACCTAATTTTACGTGAAAAACCCTTTCAAAATAAGAAAAAAAATCACGGGATACTAAATCCACAAAGAATCACTAAGTATGAGAAAAATTACAGGAGGCGAAAATAAGAACAGAGTATAAGTAAACAAAGCCCTCACACGTTTTTCTCTCACAGCTTTCTTTCTTTTTCTTTCTCTCATCTGTTACATTCCTTTCTCAACTTCTCCGGTGTCTTCTCCTCCTTCTCTTCTTGTTGTATGTTGCTGAGTGTACGTATATACATATATACACATGTCCCTCATCATAGCCCAACTTGGTAGTTGGTGCTCAACTTTCAAGGTCTGCATGTTTGCATGTGTACGCCCTGTCATATAGCGCATGCCTGGTCCTGCAAACCGATCAACCTTTGGAATCCCAAGAATGACATCTACTAACTACCCAATCGGGTAGGTCAACTGTACGCCTTTTGAGACTTTGACAATCATTCAGATTTTCCATATTTAGTCGGTCAACTGTGTTGACCGTCCTCTCACATTGACTGGTTAATCACACCGTTGACCGGTCGAAGCAGTTTGTCCTGCTTCTGAAGCAGAGTCAGTCGTCTCACGACTTTTTTAGGTTAACATATTGACCGACAGAGTTGACCATTCAGAAGGTTCTGGTCAACATAGTTGACCGAGATTCCTTCCTCTTAGCACACACACGTGCTTCGTCCAAGTCCTTCGGTCACGAGGACTTTCACACGGGAGTAATCCTGAACAGGTTGTTACTTCTCACAGAATGAGATACTTTAACTACAAGGCCTATATGGGATTAATCTAAATGGATCTTTTTTTTTTTTTTTTTTTCCGTAGTTTTGCTTAGTTGAAGGCAACACGTTCCGAAAAGTTCATCAATTAAATAAATAAAATAAATTAAAAATCCTCTAAAAAGTGGAAGTATATGTGATTTCCTTTTTACTATACCACTATAAGTTTTTCTATGTTTACTTCTTTTCCTCTCAATTCATGAATGAAAATACCAATATCGATATTGGACATATGAGACAATACGGATTGACATTGGATATATCGAAAAGAAAAAAAAATTCTAAAAATTGTAAACTAATAGAGATGTATTTGCTGATATATGGGCCAAATGTCAACATATCGGCTGATATGAAAATTTATCACAATATTATCGCAATATTAAGAAATATTAGTATCGGGAGGTCCAATACCGATATTTATCAGTTGATATTTATAATATCAGCCAATTTTTGCCAAAAAAAATGATAAAAGTGGAAGCAATTGGAAAGTGAAAGGTAAAATACCAGGTTTCATATTGTTTCCTAGTTCCTCGCATACCGAAAATTTTGCAAGAATTGTAGGTGCAGAAATGGTCGGTCGGATAGAATAACATAAAGTCACACACGGTGAAGGGAAAAGAGAAGAAGAGCACCAAGATGTTTTACGTGGAAAACCCTTCACAAACCGAAGGGAAAAACCACGGGACACAAAGTCCACAACAAGTTCACTATGTGAAAATTGGTTACAAAACTCCCGAGATGGAGTATTCTCCATACATCCGAGAATAACAAAGAAAAACCTCCTCCAGAGTAAACAAGAAACCCTCCTTTGTTTTCACTCTTTGTTTTTCTTTCTTCTTCCTCATTGGTGGTACACTCATCTCATTTGTTTTTCACCCTCCTAAACTTCACTGCTGTGAGCTTTTCTATGGAAACTTGACCGCCTCTCTAGACTTTGTCTCTCACAGTTTTTCGGTGTATATTGTCGTATTAACCGTATGCATATTTATAAGAGTCCTGCCTGGAGAACATCTACCAATAGGCAGGTTGCTTATGAACAATCGTCTGCCACCAGTTCTGCAACATGCCACCAACTTTGCCCTCTAACTCTGCAACCTACCATTGCATGGACGGTGCATACACTGCAGTTCTGTAACCTGCTCTGCAAAGCCAATTGCTTGCTACGTCAGCTGTCATGATGTCCTCGGACCACTGTGCCCTTTGCCATCAAGAGTCCTTGGTGATTTGTCCCATTTGCCACTTTGGCCGGTCAACGTATTGACTGGCACTTTGCATCTTGCCAACTTTGTTTCTTCAGCTGGCCATCAGCCGGTCAACACAGTTGACCGAATTCTTTTCCTTCGCTATTCCTCAGCTGGTCAACCCTCCATTGATCGGCCAGAGTTCTCCGAACATCCTCTCCGCCAAATCCTCTGCTGTCTGCTGGTCAACTCCACCGTTGACCGGCTTTTTCACTTAGCCGTCCTGCCTTTTCCGGCAGACGCTTTCCGACAAATTCCACTTCGGAATGTGTTACTCCAACCATCACACAAAGCTTGTATGATTCACCGATGACAAAACTTATTTGTTGAGTTACCCACAAGGGAATCACCAGACCTAATAAGAATTTGGCCTGGAAAATAAAATGGATGATCCATTGCCTCCACCAAATGGAAGATCTAGGATCGAATCAATATGCAATAATGTATAAATCTGTTTAACCTTGATTCTTATAGCTCATATGCTTGTTGCAATGACACGGAAGATATAAGTATACTGTGTCAAATGTGCGTAAATATTTCCACAAAATGTTCTCTTGTTCTTTGCGTACACTTCGATCACAGCCTACTCTACCATTTTGCATTGGGCATCTGATTATGGGGCAGCCTAGAGTGTCTCTTGTCTCTCTTTCATCTTTCTTTGTGCACACTATGAAGCTTGGCATGAAAAATAGATGATGCGGATATGTAATGCACGTATTGTTCTATCATTTCTTAAGAGAACATAATGGGAATTCGATGTATTAGTTTATTTTATCATATTTCTTTTCATATTTTATCATATCTCGGATATTTTGTCACGTTTTTGAAATTTTGTAGTTTCATTAGTCTCTAGAATATATATGAGAAATGTTATATTTTCTTTCTGTTATGTTCTTATTTTAAGTAGTTGTAAATTATGAAATTATGTTTATTTTTTGGTTAATATATGATAGGGTACTTATATGTTAGGACCATAACTTTATTATTTGAGTTGCTATTAATAAATTGAGTTATTATTGAGAAAATTATATTTCTCTTTCTCCTCTCATGGCTGTCTCTGCTGCTCTCGTCTCTTTTCTTTCCTTCATGTGTTCTTTTTCTTCCCTGCATCAATTTCAGTTTCTTTTACTCATGATACCACCTCAGAAGCTTCCAGATGCTATGAACAGCTCTTTCTTTCTGTGATATGATTTTAATTCTTTCTTTTGTCTAGTCAAAAGCACTAAATCCTCTAGTCTAGATCCAACTTAACTTCTCACGGATGAAAATATGGGTATTAGTATCAACAGTGGCCATGTCTCTATCAGATATATCAAATAATACGTATTGGTATTGGATATATTAGAAAAAAAAATTCTAAAAATTGTAAGCTGACAGAGTTTTATCGGTAGATATATCAGTCAAATATTTAGTATATTAGCCGATATATCATGATATATCGCTAATACGATAATATATCGTGATATTGTTACCATATTGAAAAATATAAGTATCGGCCAATATTATAAATATTGATAATATTTTTATCAATCTATGTCATTGTTCCATTATTCATAGATAATATGAAAAATGCTATAGAACAACAACAATAAAGCCTTAAATCCTATTAGGTGAGGTTAGTTATATCAATTCACTTTTACTATTCTACTCGACTTAATATAGTATCCTCCAAGTGCAAAACCAATTATATACTATTTTTTATTACCTTATTCCAAGATTTTCTATAACATTAATTTTCAATAATTTTTATTGCATTCAAAGTATAGCTTTCCGATATAGTTGTCAACATTTTACCATATTTGTTTCACTCATGAAAAATTTTTGTTTTCCATTTCAGGACGCCATCTTGACGATACATGGGTGGCACACATTGGCAAAGACATTAGAACAATCTTACATTGGCAGAAAATAAATTTTGGTGTTCCGAGTGGACGCTTCGGGCATAATTGTGTAGTAATCGGTGATTCTCTCGTAGTTTTCGGAGGAATCAATGACCATGGCATTCGCCATAACGATACATGGATCGGACGTGTTGTACAAAACAAATCATTCGGTGTCACGTTATTCTGGAGGCCGCTTGATGTGGGTCCCACAAAGCCGCCCCCTCGTGGGGCCCATGCTGGATGCTGTATTGACAACACGAGGATGCTTATCTATGGGGGGATAGGATTTGACGGTGTTAGATTGGGAGACACATGGATTTTAGAACTATCTGAGAATCTCCATTTTGGAACTTGGCATGAATCTGTGACCTGCCCATCTCCACCAGCCCGCTCTGGGCACACATTAACCCGTATTGACGGCACAAGAATGGTTCTCTTCGGAGGGAGGGGATTGGGTTACGAGGTGTTAAGCGACGTGTGGCTTCTTGATACCTCCGATGGCCATATTAAATGGAAACAGGTACTTTTTGACTTGAGAAACATTCCGGGGGGAATTTCTCTCCCACGAGTTGGCCACTCGGCTACACTCATGATCGGTGGCCGAGTTTTGGTTTATGGAGGGGAAGACTCAGAGAGGCACAAAAAGGATGACTTTTGGTTGCTGGACGTTAACTCGATCCCGGCCTTCAAAATGTGTGCTTTCCCAGCAAGTTCAGTGACCTTGTTGAAGTGGAGAAAGCTGAAAGCCGATGGATATATACCTGACTCTCGTTCTTTTCACGCAGCTTGCACAGATCATTCGGGTCGGTATTTGATTGTTTTCGGTGGGATGGTGGATGGGCTTCTCCTCCCTGCCGAACCATCCGGGCTGAGATTCGATGGAAAACTCTTTCTTGGCGAACTTGTTCTTCATCTTTAATGCTTCATTTCTGCGGGGAATTTGAGCAGCTTTCACATAGCAGGTTAGTTCTCTTTCTGGGTAGTGTAGCTCAGCTGCTGTTTTACATGATCTCTCCCTTGTTGATCCGCTCCGAATTTAAATTGTTCATTTGAAGAACTACTGCCAGTTGAAATATCAAGTGTACCATATGTGTGGAATACAGGGTTTGGACATGTTTGTGGCACGCTTTGACTGTATTGGGTAATTTTGTAGTTTTAAAAACAATGGGTTCGTAATGTAAATTTGAAAAATATAGTCCGTTTTTGTGATTTTGAAGACTAAAAACGGCCATCTTCGCCTCTTCTTGTTGTTCTGCTTCATTTCACCTCATTTCGTAAAATATGGACTCGGCAAAGCCTTGAGAAATATTCTCGAGAAACATCTCGGGCCTCGAGGATGGCCGTTCTCGAGGAGTAAGGCAACTGCAATGTTATTCGTAACTCGTAAATAACTGACTGTTTTTTTCTGTAAAATCTTTTTTTGGACGAGGAAATTAGAAGTATAAAGTAGCATTATTGACTTAATTTTAGTATAAAACAGCATTATTAATCAGTAATATTTTAATTTTATGACTTAATTAACATATTTCACTCGTATTGTGTCATCATTTTTTAAGAACTAATGTGTCATAGCCACCAAGTTTCTTGACAGAGAAAGCACCTCAATGGTGCAGATGGGGCGGCCGTGGGGCCAAGGGTGTAAGAATTGGAAAAAGTTTTGGAGAAGACGAAGGCGAAAAGAAAGGACAACGCCGTTCTTGGAAAATGGCAAAGCTCTGCACCAACAGACAAAGCTACAGGCTCTTTTTATTACATCTTCACACACCGCAATACATGAATATATAATACAACGTATATGGCCCAAAGATGGCAAGGGCAAAAAGAAAAGAAAGAAAAAACAATACAACAAAAAGGAAAACAAATATACAGTAACGAAAAATCCTAAAACTACAATATTAACAGAAATACAATATTAACCAAATACAAAAATATTATCAAAAATAAAAATATTACGTATTTCTTAATAAAGGGGGTGGCAGCCGGCCATTTTGGTGGTTTTAATTGAGATCGGATTGGGTCAATTTGGTTTCAAGTTTTACATGATTATCTCTGAACATTTCTACCATACATTATAATTAACTTGAAAATATACTGAATTGATCTTATAATTTTAACTATTTAAATTATCTTGAGAAACATCTTATCGTTAATAGCATAGGAGAAGATAGAAAATGAAATGATCTTGACAATATTGTGATTGAAAAAGACCAAATATTTTTAGAAAGTTATTCTTGATAAACAGACGGAGTCATAGTAATTTTTTATCTTTACCTGTGAATTTGGGCGAAATTTTTTGTTCATATTAATGTATTAGGCGACGAATTAAACGAGAATTTTTTATGTTTATATAAATAATTTGAAAACATAGGCAAAATTTCTTATAATGTAAGTCTCTAAATCTCTATTTTCTATAATTTTTTAAGTTTTTTTTTAAATTTAAATAAATTATAAATTGTGTTAAATTTATCCCATCCCAAATCATCCGCTCCCCACACCCAAAAAAGGGCACACCATTCTAAAAATTGATCAAAATTAACCACAAAGGTTAGATAAAAAACATAAATATAGTTTTTGGCCAAAGCTAAGGGCAATTACATCTCAAAAATTGAAATCTTAAGCCATAAACATATAGGAGCCGGTGGGCAACGAGTTCGGGTCGAGGTGGGTCGGACGTTAAACGATGACAAGCAAGGGTATTACCCGCCGATAACTAGCAACGAGATTAGGGATGTCGAGGTCTAATGATCGATAATAGTAGTTCGACGTATCCCATGTCGATCAGTGATTATTTGTGGCTAGTATGCTGTCTAATAATCGATGGTTTGCAGTCTGAGACAATGCCATTGTCTGATTAGGGCATCATATGCCAACAGTAATATCATTTTCTGGCCAAAAAAATTTATTAATGGACATTATTGGTTGATAGTGAGTAATAAGTAAGTTTTAAAAAATTTATCTATTGTGATGGGTACTGTCTTTAGATTATAGGAATCTACTGTAATAACTTAGTTGCACTTATCTTCTCCAATAATAGTAAGTCCATTAAATAGGTTTTCCATATAGAATGATAGATTGCCTATTACTTACAATATCTGCACTGAAAAATATGATTTATGAACAACTTTTGATGAGATAGGTTAATAAATTTTACCCTGACTGATGGTTAATGAAAGGATATACGTTAATAGAGCGCAACAACTTTTTTATTAAAGAACCAAATTGACAAGTTATCGACCGTTCAAAACCCTAAAAAGCTATCATCTCATGTTGATTTATATCCAAAACCTAAATGATTTAAGCAATAGAAACTGCTAACACTTGATTCAAATGACAAGATATAGGGAGAGAAGCAAGCATTGATCTAAATCGAAGTTGGGTATTTTATAGCATAAATATCATTAAGATGTTTGTTTTTTTTTTTAATTAATATCCAATAAATATAGAACCTGATGGGTATATTTAGAAACAAGCTAGCCTAATATTCTGTGAGATAAAAGATCTAAATGTTAACGGCCTAATAGAAGATGTCACAGAGCTAATGGGGTAGTAACATTCGAACGCATGAATCAAAGGATAAAGTCTTAACAATCAAATATTAAAGGGTCATAATGAACCGCTTAATGGATCGATAAAAGAGAGCGGCTATAATAACTCTATATTTGATAGTCAGACGGTCCTATTATTAAATATGGACGGCTGTTACACACTGTAAGTAACGCATCCTATCACTGATTCGAAATGGTGTCATGTACCTGTATTGATCTCAGGTATCGATTAACCAAACGATACCTTTAATTATAAATGAATCATTTTTCCAAAAGGAGAAAAAGAAGCTATTCACTCAATCGAGTATATAAAAAAAGTATAACTATCCAATTACACACTCATCCCTATCTTCTTTCATTTTTAACATTTTCTTCCTTATCATCTTTCTAAATCTATTAAAAAGATCACCGATTTAAATGTTAAATGATACACCGGATAATGAGTTTCATATACATTTTACTTCAAATTTATTTTATTATGGTATATAGGATTTAAATTTATAATTATGAAGACTGGACATATTAGCATTTGGACATCGAAATGAAGCTACCAATTTTTTAAATCGTATGATAATTTTAATTCTTGATATACATCTGATATAAAATATTAAAAAATACAAAAAAAAAATCATTTAGAGAATCACTTTTGAATTTCAAATGCTAATCATTTTCCATCCAATGAAAGAAAGTGATATCGGAGGTGCAAGCTGCAACACCCTTTGAATTTGAAGTATGAAAACTAATTAGTCAATAATATAAAGTAATATCATATATAATAAATTTATAATGGTCTAATCATTTGATATGTGAACTAAAATGTCTACTTTATTTTTTATTGGTCAAGGGCCTCTTTAAAGAGAGGAAACTTTATCAAATATAAATTTCTTTGATATATTATATTCGATCAAATAATTACTAGAATTAATAGCATAATTGATTATTTTAATAATACAAAAAATAAAATTAAAATAATATATTAAAAATATTTTTATTTCTAATATTGATTGGTTTAAAATAATTATAATTATTGGAGGGATAACATAAAAGTGCCATAAAAAAATATGATCGATTGTGACTAAAATTACCACATTTGGCTAGAGAAAGATATAAAAAAATGGATAAAGGAAAATTTTAGGCTATTTTTAGTTTAAAAAAATAAATATTTTATTATTTATTATTTATTATTTTTATTTTTTGAGTTTTCTCTAAAAAATATGTTTATTCATTTTATTTACAAACATAAAACATTTAATAAGTTAATATTTAAAAAGTTGGATAAAGGAAAATTTTAGGCTCTATTTAGTTTAAAAAATAACTATTTTATTAATAATTATATTTTTAAATTTATAAATATAATTTATATCAATTTAATAATTTTTATAAAAATATTAATATATATATAAATTTTAAAAAAATATAAATAAGTTTTATTATAAGTTAGATTAAATTTTTATTATTTGTTACGTATTTATACTTTAAAAATTTATAAAATAATATTTTAAAAATATTATTATATAATTAAAATTTAGATTTTTGTAAAAATTTTTTGAAAGTATCTCTTTAATATAAATTCACCATCGTCGAAACTGCGTTCCCCTCATGCACACGATAACGAATCTCTGCGATCGCAACGGCGTTGTGTCAGTTTTTGAATTTTCTTGAATTCGATAGCCTTGCAAAGCATTGCACGAATTTTTTTCACCCTGTCTTGCTGCCATGGAAGGAGTGGGAAGAGCAACTCAAGATCAACCACAGCCACCTCAACGGCCCCAACGAATGGGGCAAAAAGTGGTGGAGAAACCGAACCCAACGGTTCAGTGGGAGCTCTGTTTTGACTCATCGAAGACTCGAGCCATTGGTCTCTATAAAGCCATCTCTCGTCTTCTCGAAGAATTCGACGTCGTTGCTCGCTCCAATTCCGTCTCCAAATGGTTAGGGCTCTATATTCACCTCTTCAGAGCTCCATTATTTTTTCTTTTTAAGTTTTGAAGTAGAAAATCATAGAAATTTCTGGATATTTGAAAATTGTGTTATATATGTGAATCTCAGCATGAACTTTGTATTGCTAGATTTGTTTACTTTGTGGTTTAGCAATTCATTTCACGTGTAATGTTGCAAGGTCCCACGTCGAAAAGCTCGTAGTAGAACTACCAGCTTAAAAGTCAAGGGACTCTCCTTCCTATTGGGTGCACTTTTTGAGATGAGCCCTCCTCCTGACTTGTGCCCTGCTTCATTTGATATTTTTATTGAAATATCGACGGCTTTCGAAAATGGTTATCTACACAGGATTCTGACCGAAAATTGCTATTTATGGAGGGGCTGATCTGCTGTCGGTACATCTTTAAAATGGCTGGTCTACTGTCAGTGCACCTTTTGAAATAAGCTCTCCCCCTGGCTTATACCCACTCTATTTGAGTTCGTGGCTTAATTAAAAAAAATTGATACACGTGAGAAAAATATGTATGATTCATTGGCTGAAGGTTGTGACATATTGCCTTGTGTTAGGTGGGTCCCTTGCCTTTGAATGGCTCGTGCCTGCTTCATCTAAGTTCATGGCTTAATTAGAAAAATAAATACAGGCACAACAACAATATTAATATTTAATAATAAAATAATTTATCACTAATGATTATAAATTTATCACTAAATAATAAATTTATCACTAAAAATTCGTCACTAAACCTTTATTTGTCACAAAATCATTACTAAAAGTCCGTTGTTAAACTTTTAATGACAGACTTTTATTTTCCCACTAAAATTTTTCTTTAATGACAAAAAATAAATTATCACTAAATAATATCTTTAGTAACAAAATAATTTTATCACCAAAATATATTTTAATTTATCACTAAATAATATATTTAGTGGCAAATAATTATCACAAAAAGCATATAATTTTACATCTAAAGTATATACTTTTAATGGATAAAATTTTAACACAAATATTAAATTTATATTAATCAAAAAATTACAAATTGTCTTATAATAATTTAAAAAATTCTAATATATTTCGGGAAGGCCTTGAAGAATTTCTACATCAATCTTTCGGTTGATCAGTGAAGGATCAGTGCCTCAGATTTGTCAGCTTGTCGTGCCACGTTCATCAACTCAATGTTCATCAGCTTGTCATGCCACATCCCCATTTCCAGAAGTCCAATGCCACATCCCCATTCCACCCAAACTGACCTGCCATGACTGGCCTTATGGAAAAGAAATATTTTCTTCTCTCTATTTCCACCCAAACTAGCATTTTAGGGCTTTAGATTGGCTCATAACTCCGCTAGCATGTCTATTAGATTGATTACGAGTTCGCTTCATGTTATTGTCAAACCATCTTACAACCTTCACCTTCGATGAATAATATGTAAAATATACAACTATAGTTCATTACTCATTTGGTTATTCATTAAAAGACTAGGCAATTACGACAAATAGACTACCTGAAGCCTAAATTGATGAGCCACCATCCGCTCCTCAGAGATTTTTATCATTCATTTGGTTAATTGTATTTTCAAGATCCTACAAATAATTATTTATGTTATGTTGAAGCATAACTGAAAATCTGGACATTATAATGCTATTTGGAATGAAAAGGAAATGAAATCTACATTATCATCATTACAATGCTTGAACTTTTCAAGCAAATGATGTAGTGTGCTGCGTCTTGTTGGCAACTCAAGCCTTTTCTCTGTTAAATGCCTCTTCGATGCACGAATAAGAGTATCACGAATAAGAGAGCAGACAAGACAGAGGCATTATAATTAGGAAAGTTCAGTCCTAGATCAATTAAGTTCCTTAGGCTTGTTATGCAGATTTAGTGTTGAAAATTAATGGAATTTTATTGAAGATGGGATTATTCCCTCAGGGCTTGTTTCGTACTTGCCTCAGCATCAATTGCTGGTATGGACTTTGTCAGGCAGAGAGAGACAGTGGAGGAGTTGTTTGAGGATGGAACTGCATCATTGTCCTGTGATATTCTTGATTTGGGTGCTTATTTTATGAATTGGTGCCTAGGTGGATGGGGTCCTTTCCCTCTAGGATTCTCAAACATCACTGATCCTAAGTCTGGTTGGTGTCGTCGGAAGAACGGGAAGAAATGGCGGTGCAATAGAAATGCGGTTGCCAACCACAAATACTACAAACGGCATATAAACAAGGTCCGCCACCATTCAAGAAAGCCTGTGGAAGGCCATACTGGCCATTCCGTCTCTGGAGCTGACACCTCCATCATCAACACCTCCACCACCAAGCTCACAGCAGTATCCTCTTCTCATCAACCATGGTTGTGCCTTGGGGCAACACATCCAACTGTGCCAATATTGTGCCCTGTAGCTGTTAATAAAAAACATTTTCCCTGCTTTTCAAAGCAGTTGCTTCCAAATTAAAATGCAATGCCAATTGTGACAATGGCCATCTTCCTGAAATGCATTTGTTAGGAAGAAGGATCCTGATGATTGTCAACAAAGGGATTGACCAGCAATTGAGCTGGCAGCTGTGGTTGGGGATGCTGGCCGTGCTACTGAAGGTGGCCTAATTCATTTGCCGGACTTAATGAGTGTGATAGTATTACACCCAAACATGAGGAGATCATCATTGTTAATCAATGGCATTAAAAATAAAAATTTAAGAGATTCAGCAATTTTTTCTATTAGTTATTGTATTTTGGAATATTTCTGGGCAACTTATAAAAAGAAATGATATACTCTAATTAATAGTATTAGCTTAGTTGGTTAAATTGTATAGATATTTATTGTTTTCGTAGGTTATATAATTGATCAGTTATTTTTTTGACAATTAAAATTAATTTTATCTTAGTTGATGTCAAGGGACAAAATTTTCAAACTATTTATTTTAATTATTTGTTCTCCTCGTATCTTTCTTACTCAATTTAAAGTCTTAAAAACCTTATATATTTATATTTATAAAATTATTACATTACTTAGTCATTATATCAATTCACTAATATAATTATTATATAATTGAATATGCAATACATACTTTCAAACAATTAACATTTTATACAAATATTTTGGTATAAATATAATTTTTATTTTTTTAAAACTTATATATTGCTTAATATATTGCCAAATTCTCAAACATGTTTACAATAAAACATTTATATTGCTTAATATCTACTAAGATAATATTAATTTTCACTGTCAATGAAATAGTTAATCAATTCAAACATATGAAACAAAACAATTATAGTATTATTACAATCAACAAAATATGTAAATAATAAATATAAACTTCAATATCATTATAACAAAACCACATTTCTTTGCTTACTCTTGGTGATCATCTATGATCCGGATTGCTCTATCTTCCTTGAGTTTAGAGATATGGTCGCCTTAGAAAAATCTCTGTGATATACTCTGAACATGTTGGTGAACAACTTCCTTCATCTCTAAAGATGATGATACGACAATTTAGACACATATACATACAAAATACAGATTAGATAGAATAAACATAGCAAGCCACCCGATAACAATGTTAGGCATAGCAACAATCATCAAAGACTATAATCTTAAAATGGGAGCCTACTGTTAGAAATTGATGTGGTTAAAACAACCACTAAAACGGAATTTAGAATCGGTTCTTATACCTCCCGCCATTTGGTGCTCTGTTTTTGAACTTGCGATTCGGACCGGCTCCGTACTTCTGGACACTCCTTCACTCGTTTAGATGGTGTAATGCTTGAGTTGGATGCCAGGGACAAAGCCAGAAGGCTCAATTTATAGGCGAAACCATCACCCACCTCAATCGAGCGTTTCGTACTCAAACCGGCCAAAATTAATTAATTGACTTAATGAGAGAGTTATCACCCCTTAATGGACCACTAATGTTTCAGCAATTAACTGAGGTTAAACGCTGAAGGTGATGAATTAATCGAAGAAGACGAATCGGGCATGAAACCCTATCGGCTCGAAAACGGCTTATTGAGGCCGATCGCAGCTCGGCTCACAACTCGGCTTGGCGGCTCAACGGCTCAGGGCCGGCTCAGTTTATTTTGGGCTGAAGCCCATATTCTCCCACTTGGTCCATGTTTAACTTGATGTAATAACTAAATTCATTAATTTTTTAAACTTTAAGAAATAAATATATGAATCATGACGATAAGTCCTCTAATAATGAGTAATATCTTTCATATATTACAATATATTATATTTTTCAAGTCATCCGGTAACTTTATTTTATGAATAAACTCTATGTCTATAATTTGTCCAACTTAATGATATTCTCAATTCAATTAATGTACACACAATTTTGAGAAATATCACAATAATAAAATAGAAATTTACAACATTATTGTCTATATAATGAAAATTATAAAATGGAACTCAATCCCATTTCAGTTACAAGATCCTTGAACGTTAATGGTGGCATGCCTTTAGTCAAAGGATCAGCGATCATCAATTCAGTGCTGATATGCTCAATAACAATTTCCTTTCCTTTAATGCGCTCCTTTATGTCTAAAAACTGAATGTCGATGTGTTTACTTCGACTGTTACTTTTGTTATTTTTAGCCAGGAAAACAGCCGCTGAATTATCGCAAAATATCTTTAATGGCCTTGAGATGGAATCAACCACTCTAAGCCTAGACATAAAATTTCTCATCCATACACTATACTTTGTAGCCTCGAAACAAACAACGAACTCGGCCTCCATAGTGGAAGTAGCAATCAAAGTTTGCTTTGCACTCCGCCAGATACAATCTCCACCCAAAAACAAAATATGTAACCGGATGTTGATTTACATGAATCAACGCATCCAAATAAGTCTGAATCGAATAGCCCAAAACTTTGGATTGTCGACACCGTACATATGTAAGTATGTAGTCATTGGTACCTTGAAGATACCTCATGACTTTCTTGGCAGCTTTTCAGTGTTCGATTCCTGGATTACTCTAAAATCTTCCCAACATTCCAACTGCAAATGCTATGTCAGGTCTTATACATACCTGAGCATACAATAAACTTCCAACAACGGAAGCATACTGAATGTTCTTGATCTGTTCCCGTTTCAAATTATTTTTCGGACATTGGCTCAAATTGAGTCTATCACCCTTCACAATGGGTGCTACACTTAGTGAATAATTTTTCATCCGAAATCTCTCTAAAACCTTATTGATATAGGTCTCTTGAGACAAACCCAGAACACAACGTGGTCTGTCTCGATGTATCTTTATGTCAATGACATAAAATGCATCACCCATATCCTTCATTTCAAAATTTTCAGAGAGAAATTGTTTCACCTCATACAACGACCATTTATCATTGGATGCAAGTAAAACATCGTCCACATATAAGAAAAGGAAACAAGTCTTACTCACACTGACTTTCTAGTATATACATTGATCCAAAATATTTTCTTCAAAATCGAATGAAAAGATAATTTCATCAAATTTCAAATACCATTGACGGGATGCTTGTTTCAATCTATATATAGACTTCTTTAATTTGCAAACCAATTGCTCACCATCACTAGAGAAGAATCCTTCTGGTTGTTTCATGTAAACCTCTTCCTCTAGATCACCATTTAAAAATACTATTTTCACATTCATTTGTTATAATTCCATATCAAAATGAGTAACCAATGCTAAAATTATACGAAGAGAGTCCTTTTTAGATAAGGAGAAAAAGTCTCCTTGTAATCAATTCCTTCTTTCTGAGTATATCCCTTAGCAACGAGTCTTACCTTATATCTTTCGATATTGCCTAATGAATCTTTCTTTGTTTTGAAAATCCATTTACACCTTATGGCTTTCGCCCATTTAAACAATTCAACAAGATCTCAAACTCTATTACTACTTATGGAACTCATCTCTTCTTTCATAGCATTGTACCATAATTGTGATTTATTATAACTCATGGTTTGTGAAAACGTTTCAGGATCATTTTCAACTCTCACATTGTAGTCAAACTCTTCAAGATATACAATATAATCACTAGGGATTGCTGACTTTCTCATTCTAGAAGACCTTCTTAATATTGTATCATCATTCTCAACAGGAGTATGTTGTACAACTATTTTATACAAATCCTGAATTTCATGATCAACTGGAATAGGATTAACATTTTGTGGAATGACATTGATTGGTTGTTTAACACCAGATTGATCTTGAGAGGGTGTTGTGTATAACAATCAACCTATCATATGAAGTGGAGAATTGAGAATCCAAATGATCAGTTCTTGATCATTTTCTCCCACTCATTAAGTTATTCTCAAAAAAATTTTCATTTCTTGATTCCACAATCCTAGTGGTGTAAGATGGACAGTAAAATATGTATCCCTTGGATCGTTCAGTATATCCAATAAAATACCCACTAATAGTCCTTGGATCCAACTTCTTCTCTTGTGGGTTATAAACCCTTACTTCAGATGGGCATCCCCATACACGTACATGTTACAAACTTAGTTTCCAACCTTTTAATAACTCAAAAGGAGTTTTTGAGACAGCTTTTATTGGAACCCGGTTTAATATGTACACCGCCGTTTTAAGAGCTTCACTCCACAAAGATTTTAAAAGTTCGGAGTTACTAAGCATACTTCTCACAATGTCCAATAATGTTCAGTTTCTTCTTTCTGCTACACTATTTTGGTCTGAAAAATCAGGCAAAGTATATCGGGCAACAATCCTATTTTCTTGAAGAAACTTTGTAAATAGACCAGGTATTTGTCCATCTTCAGTATATTTACTATAATACTCTCCACCTCTATCTGATCTCACAATTTTGATATTTTTTTCAGATTGTTTCTCTACTTCTGCTTTAAACAATTTAAAAGCATCCAAGACTTCATATTTATTATGAAGCAAGTAAAGATACATATAGCATGAAAAATCATCAATAAAAGTGATGAAATATTTGGGGCCATGTGAGTCTATATCAGGACTACAAATGTCAGTATGTATGATATCTAATATGTCCGAACTCCTCTTGGCAATTTTCTTAGTCTTGTTGGTTTGCTTTCCTTTAATGAAGTCCACACAAGTCTCAAAATCAGTAAAATCTAGAGTACTAAGTATTTCATTATTTACCAATATTTTGATTCTATCAATGGAGATATGTCTCAATCTCCTATGCCACAACATAGAGAAACATTCATTCATAACACATCTTTTAATTCCATTATTAGTATGCACAGTATTGAAAGAAGTATTATTTTACAAATTTAAACAATAAAGACCATCAGACAGTGTACCATTTCCAACAATATCAGACTTATAATATAAATTGAATAATGAGTCTGAAAATGTAAAGAAATATCCATAGGGCACAAGTCTTGAAACAGAAATTAAATTTCTAGAGAAATTTAAAATATAAAAGGTCTTTTCCAATGTCAAAATAAAACCACTACTCAAAATTAAATTACATGTGCCAATGCCCTCCACATGTGAACGCATCTTGTTTCCAGAGAAGATGCATTGTTCATTGCCCACTGGTTTCCTTCAAGCCCTGTAAGGAATTAGAAATATGAATTGTAGAACCAGAATTAATTTACCATGTGTTATGTGCAGCATTAACCATATTAGATTCATAGCATACAAAAGAGAATGAATTACCTTTCTTTTTAAGCCAATTCTGATACTTGATACAATCCTTCTTTACGTGTCCCTTCTTTTTATAGAAGAAGCACTTGGACTCCTTCTTGATATCATATTGGGGAGGTACTTTACCTTTCTCCTTTGATTTGGCATGCGTCTTAAACCTTCCTTCTTTTAGCATGTAGACGCTTTCACTTTGCTCCATCATGAGCCTTCCTTCATCTTAAACACATATGGTCATCAGTTCATTAATTGACCATTTATCCTTATGTGTATTATAAGAGATTTTAAAATGCCCATATTGCGGTAGAAGCGAATTTAAAATGTAGTGCACAATGAAAGGTTAAGATATTTCCACCTCTAGATTTTTCAATTGAGCTGCAATATCCCTCATTTACATTATGTGATCACGCACACCCTTAACACTGGTGAGCCTAATAGATGAGAACTTCATTATTAGGATGCTTGCAAGTGCCTTATCTGAAGTCACAAATTGTTCATCAATTGCTTTCAGTAAATCTTACACTTTAGTATGCTGGTTGACAGAACCACGAATACCAGCAGAAATTTTTGTCTTTATGAACATTAAACTGAGACGATTAGATCGCTCCCAACGTTCATAAAGAGTTACCTCATCCGGAGTTCTGGTAAGGGTAAGAGACGGTGGTTCGTCTTTCCAAATAGCATAATCAATATCTAGCAACCCAAAGTGAAGAAGAATTCTCTCCTTCCACACTTTATAGTTGCCACATTTTAGTTTAAAAATTTCACATCTAATATCGAAAAGATTTACACATTAAATAGCTGCATAAAAATAAATACATACTTAACATCCAACAAATGAGGCTAACAAATTACAGAATTATATTTTATCAATGTAAAACATACATCATGAATCAATAAACAAAAAATTACCTGTGAGCTAAATTTTAATTTCAGTAGATTCATGTCCAATTTTATGATAAAACTATCAAATTATATTCTATTTTTAATCCCTGTGGATAAATTAAGAAAAATAAATTTAAAATTTTATCCTGATTAATTAATTTAATATAATAAAATTTTCTGTGGGATAAATTTTATTATATCAAAATAATTATTCACAATTTATATCTTTATACCACACGTGATAATAAAAAAAATAATTTTATTAATTAAGGGTGTTGTGGCTAATCCCCAATCAATTAAATTATTTTAATCACAAGATATTATTTATACATATATATAATTATATTTTGGATATTATATTTTACACTTTATATATATATATATATATACCGAATAAATGTATAAAATACATTTAATTGCCGAAAGGAACGCAAGGCGCTCGGCAGCGCGGCGGTGAAACGCCGCCGTTTTAACCCACGTTCGAAACTCACCAGCAGCAGCCAAATTTTAAATCTCTGTTCTGCTACAGTAACAGGCCAGAAACGCGGGCCGCTCTCGAAACGGTTTTGGGCCGCGAACGAAACGGCCCAGAACCGTTAATTTTTTTTTTTGACAAAACTGTAGCCAAACGACATCGTTTTAAAAACCGAATTCGTTCCAACGAAACGACGTCGTTCAGAAATTTAAAACCGAAGCAAAAAATGACGACGTTTAAAACTGCCGAAACAGAAAATGACGCCATTCAAGTCGTCATCTACCTTCGTCGGTTTCGCCTGAACCCGACAATGACCGACTCGACCAGAATTCCAAACCCGATTCAAACAGCACCATACGAACACCATAAATGTTGAAAAATATATGAAAATTTCGAAAATTTAATTTCCCATCGAGTTCCAGTGCACGTTTGAACAGAATCTTCAAAAAAACGAAGACTTCAGGTTTTTTCGATTCGAAAAAAATCGAAAAAACACAGAACAACAAAGGCAGAGTTGAAACCTTTCTCTGATACCAAATGTTAGAAATTGATGTGGTTAAAACAACCACTAAAATGAAATTTAGAATCGATTCTTATACCTTCGGCCATTTGGTGCTCTGTTTTCGAACTTGCGATTCGGACCGGCTCCGTGCTTCTGGACACTCCTTCACTCGTTTAGATGGTGTAATGCTTGAGTTGGATGCCAGGGACAAAGCTAGAAGGCTCAATTTATAGGCGAAACCATCACCCGCTTCAATCGAGCGTTTCGTATTTAAACCGGCCAAAATTGATTAATTGACTTAATGGGAGAGTTATCACCACTTAATAGACCACTAATATTTTAGCAATTAACTGAGTTAAACGCCTGAAGGTGATGAATTGTTCGAAGAAGACGAATCGGGCATGAAACCCTATCGGCTCGAAAACGGCTTATTGAAGCCGATTGCAGCTCGGCTCACAACTCAGCTTGGCGGCTCAATGGCTCAGGGCCGGCTCAGTTCATTTTGGGCTGAAGCCCATACCTACATCATCGAAACAGGAGCTGTGACAGAGCACATCATTTCAGGAAATTATACCTGAAAGATTTGAGAAACGGTTTGAGGGAAACCATGTCTTGCAATGCCATTTGATGCCTAAAAGATGGAGGAGGAATGGCTGCTGCAGTAATGAAGCGATTGCAGGCTCAATACCCCACATAAAAAAGCATTGCCCTCGTCTGGTTGTATTGTGTTCCAATTTGTTGTAGCCTACGGATGGTATTTAATTCCGTTCGGCATGTTTCTTTTCGGGCACCACAGCAGCGCTGCGCCCGTTCCTACCACCACGGCATTACCTTCTTCTACGCAAGTAAAGGTCCTATAAATTTCAACGTCATCAATTTTTAACTTTCTTATAAAATTTTTTCGTACACTGAAACCGATTCTTTTATCATAGTTCTTCCAAAAATCCTAGGCATCATCCATAGTGTCAAACTCTATACCAATTAATGGTGTGTAATTATTCATGATCTATAATATTCTATTTTTAATCATTTCATAACACCATATGTATTAATATAATAATATAATTTCAGCAAAAAATAAACAGAATTGAATTCAAGATTTTAAGTCATGTGATGTGCATGTTGTCATATTAGAATCTTCGTTACATACTTACAAAATTAAAACAAATGGCTCGCTGCTTCACCACTTAAATAAAGCCAAAAAAAAAAACAAGAAAGAGAGAATGAATAAGGGAAAGGGGAAGCAGGAGATTGAGCTTGCTGATTCTCTCTAGTACATACGCAGTATAAGCTGCTTGAACCCTTCACCAACAGAACCAAAATGTAGCCTGAACAAAAAGGGAAATTTTGTGTTTTCCTTGGTGGAAAACCTTCCTTTTCCGAATCTGCCTCTCTAAACGCACATCCCATACCTGAAATCTCACTTCAATCTGCCAAAATTTTGAACCAAAAAAAAGATTTTGCCAAATGTAGCTAAATAATGTTTTCACATATCAATTTATTTTCACCGGCTTAGCATTTTTGTCACGAACCCGAACCCAAGCAGATCAATTAAATGATTAATATACTTTAAATATTATATTCTCAAAATTGTCAAACTCGGGTGTGACTCCCAAACATTTAAACTCCATTTTTTTTTTCCACACAGAACCTTGACAGATAATAATTGTGATCTGATTAACCAACTGTCGTAAGGGGACATCCAAATAACAACTCGTCTAACAGGATTATAAAATACAAAGTCATGATCTACCTTCGACCAACTCCAACAACTCATAACATTCCACACCAAAATATACTCGTACCCAATACATGATACATGATATCAAAATTCAATAATAAGACACTCACTGTGAGGTGTCTGAGAGTTCTGTTGGAAACTCTTAATCTTCTTCGCGATGAAGCCAATCCTCTATCCGAAGGGATAAAATAGAAGAATGAGCCTAATGCCCAAGTACCACAATGAACAAATGAGTCCAAAATCGGAGGAATGTCAAGTGGATGAAAATCAATCAAATTTCGAATAAATCCAAATCGCCGATAAAATAAAATCCAACCGAAATCCAAAATCCAAATTCCAAAATCAAATGGTAGTCTCGTACTCAAATCAAATATCCAAGTCTAATCAAATGTCCAAACTTCAAAAATAGTCATCGTCGGGACGTATATATATATATATATAAATATATATATAACCAAAACAGAGGTGATCCGAACCAATTCCAAAACCGATGTCGATCGGAGTCCAAATCCGAGTCCGAGTCCAAGTCCGAGTCCAAATCCAATGCCCGATCAGCTTGTGATCTGGGGCAGAATCCGATAGCCGGATGATCCAACAGCGTGCGCAGAGACCGAAGCAGCACCGCGACAGATATTCCAAAGGTTCGGATCAAAACATATAATCAAAATTATTGTACGAGACATACCATGCCCGATTATAGGCAAAATCGGCGAATCTCAAATCCAAGTCCAAAAATCCATATTCAACTCAAAATTCAATACCAATTAATGTAAAAATACAAATTATGCATCCAATTTGGGTTATTATTATTTAAAGACTAACTTGAGGAAGGGTTACACATAATCCCGGTAACCTTAGGCCAAAATCCATGTATTGTATACCCATAGATAAGGTTGCTCACTATGTTTTGCCACCCGCGGCTTTGGGTGCATTTCTCAAATTTGTCAGATATATTAGGATGTCCGAATATATTATAAGGTCAAATCAAATCATCCAAATGGGAAGGGTCACTACTCTTTCAAGCCTTTCTGCCCCAAGGAAAGGGATTTCCAAATAACAAATAATCTTCTGGTCGGGAGCTGGCGAATCAAATAATCCAAATCCAAATGTAGTGACCACAACCCGGCACGTGCATGTGAAAATGCACGGCCAATGCAAATTTCGTGTATATTTTCGTTACACGTACTAATATAAATATACATCGAGTCCAATAAATTTTTCGGGCTTAAATAAATGTCTAAAATCAAAAGCCCATATTTAAAACATCCACTTTAGCCATTAAACTACACATGCAAGTCCAAATTACATAAATTGAACAGATATAATTTTTTTTTTACATGTTAGTAAAATTTCCAAACAGTGCCTAAAATACTTCAGGTATTAAATTAGACCAAGGAGGGGGTTACAGGTACTTGCCTCAATCTTATATCTCACAGATTTGACAAACGGAGGCTCCAGAATACCAAATCGTGCGCCTCGCTCCACTGCCGCGCCACCCGGACAGCGACCCGCTTCTCCTTCTGCCGCGCTACAGCACCCCCTGGGCTTCTCCTCCTTCCCTGCGCAGCACAGCCCCCGCACGCTCCAACCGACGCCAGGCACCGTCGCAGCACAGCCGACCACCGACCGCCGACAGCAACCGCAGCGTCACAGCCTCCCACCGAGCTCCCTCTTCCACAATCACGTATCTCCTTCCCCCTTCGTCCTCCGCTGCGAACGCCGACGACCGTCCCGTTGATTTCCCCCTCGCCGCACCGACACCAAATCACTCACGGCCACCGATGACCAAAATTACCGCGCCGATTTCGACGTCCGACGCCGGCGTCGCCATCGCCGTTTCCTCTTCCACCGTGCGCAGCGCCAGATTTGGCGCTGAAACCCTCTCTCTCTCTCCTCTGTTTTCTTCTTCTTTTCCCTCGGTTTTCTTCTTCCTTTTTCCTCCCTATTTCCTGAGCCCAAACACCCCTTAAATAATAAAAATAATAATAATAATAATAATATTATTATTATTTTTACATTATCTCAAATCCAATTTTCATCCTTATCCTTTCACCTTATCCCAACGAAATCCCATCCCCTCTTCTTTCTCTTTTTTTTTTTTTATACTAATTACATATATATATATATATATATATATATATATATATATATATATATATATATATATATATATCCAATGGGTACTCGCATAGCGAACGTCAACCGTAAAATTTTAATATTCCATTAAAAATTCACGGTAAAAAAAAAACGTCCAACTTGTCTAAATTCTCATTAAATATTAAAATACATTCACTGAGGTTCGGGATATTACAATTTTCCTCTTCTTTTCTTTATTTAGCAATTTTTATTTTTGACAATAAAATCTTTTTTCTTCAACGTCACCGAAATAAAAAGAAAATCTGGGTTAAAAATTTAACGAACTAATTTTTCTGGAAAAAAATAAAATAATTTTGTTTTGGGGAAAAAGAATCTACCTTCCGAAAGCTTGCCTCTCTCTCTCTCTCTCGCTCTCCGTCTCGAGCATGCAGCAGAATAGGACAGATATGGTGCACACATAACAAATAACAACGCTTCAAATTTAAAAGAGGGAAGAAATTACCAGATTAGAGCGCCGGTCGCCAGAAATTAGGTGCTGCGAAGCACACAGGAGAACAAATCGAAGCTGGAGAGGAGAGGAGGAGAGAGGAGTTTGCAGACGCAAAGGAAGAAGTTTCGGGAGACAGTGGAATCGCCAAATCTCGTACGAAGATGGAGAGGAGACGAGTTCGCACAAGCAGAGGAAGAAGAAACACCAAACCGCGTACGACGATGGAGAGGATATGAGAGGAGAGGACAATAGATTTGCAGAGAGTGAGAATGCCCAAAAGCGTTCCTTTCTGCGTTCAAAAAATTAGGGTTACTGTCCACTATATTTGTAGCCGTTGGATGGACCAGAACGGACGGCCAGGATCTTGTCATATAATATTTAATCTGGGCCGTGCGATTAAATTAAAAATCAAACGGCCCAAATTAAATAGTTTCTTAAAAACACCTGGCCGTCCGATGATCTAGCAAAGAGTTCCCATAAAACTCATGTTTCTAAGTACACTTTCTTCCTTTCCACACTTCTCTTCCTTCAGGCTTCATTTGAAACTTGGAAAGTTGAGTGTATATATAAATATACACCTAGTTGGAATGGGGGATCCTGCTTCTCCCCATTCCCTGCTTTTCTTTGTTTCTTTTTTCTTAATTATTGGATTAAAATCTAATAGTTAAAATTTTAACACATTAAAAATATTATATATAATTAATTTTTATAATTTTTTATTATAATATTAATATTTAGTAAATATTAAGTTAAATATTAAAAAAATTTTTAATAAAAATTTATATTTATATATTTTTATTTAATATTTTAAATATCCACCATTGGATTAAAAATAATCCAATGGTGGATACTAGAGAAGCAGGATCCACCTAGTTGTATGTTTGGAACAATTGTGAGAGAGCTTGGCTGATTCCATGTGTACTGGAGCTTAAGGATGACGCTCTCAAGGAAGCTTGCATCTCCTAATTTGCCTATGAATTTCCAGTTCATGTTAAACGGTTTTGACATTAACCCATCTTAATTTCTGTTCTACTTTCTTCACTTCATTTGTCGTAATTTGTGCCTGAAAAGCTTGTGTTTTCCTATATTTGTCAAAACAGTTTACTGAGATATGAACAAAGGTTTTCCCCTTTTCGTTTCCTCGACTTTTTCTGAGGAGCCAGTTAAAGTAGACAACATTACTCTCACACAATTCATCAAACGCCACCTTAATACATATTCATTCATCTGTAAATAGTACAACCAAACGCCACCTTAATGCTATAAGTGGAAATAAAGACACGAGAGAATGGCGAGGACAGTATGCCCTTCTTCTTCACTCCAACCACACGCCACCTTAATGCAACCGGTTAGTCTTCATGCACCATCTCCAGTATGCCCTTCTTGTAAACGGTGTAGCAAAGAATGGCGAGGACAGCGGAAAACAGAGCAGCAAATACCCAGACAACGGCCTCAAGTTGTGGAGGAACAAGAATGGCAGTGACAATGACAAGGGTTGCCACCACACAAGTCGTTCCGACGACCGCTGCCAGCGCAGCATATTCAGGGCAAGATTTTTGAAAGAGGAGTGAGGTTACCAGAGTAATAATCCCTGAGTCAAGTAAGACAATCATGATAGGAAAATATGCTTTCAACATTTCAGACTTATCATCGTGGTGACCCAGAAGAACGGCAAGGGCAGCAACAGCCATTGACAGGAAAATTTTCCCGAGCTCAGCACCAGCAAAGAATTGGTCAATCGGAGTAGTAAATTGGGTCTTACGTTGGCCTATGGATCCTTCTTCTACTGATTTTTGGAGGAGCACAGGGGAGACGGAGGTGGCCATTGGGTGTGGATCCGTGGCGGTTTTCATGGTTCCCTGGGTGCGACAGATGTGATTTCACGCTGCCCCGGCTTTATAGTGAGCTGAGGTCGCAGCCAGCCCGGATCCTTTATAGTCGGGCACCTCCGACATGTCGGCAACCTGAGAAAGTTGTACCGTCTACCACGTCAACTGAAGTCGTTTAAATTAAAAAATTAGACGAATTCCGTTTTATACATTAAAAAAAATTTATTTTTAGTTTTTTTTATTTTTTTTCTACTTTTGAATAAAAAAATAAAAATTTTAATATATTTTTTTAAAATTTTATAAGTATTTTTTTATAAAAACAGGATCCGTCGAATTTTAATCCAACGGTTTTTATTGTCATTGCATGAGATGCGCATTGCACCCCCTCGGTTCCTATCCAATATTGAACTCAAGGGGGGTGGGGTTTGATAAGGTTGGATGATATCCAATGGCACCAGCCATCACAATATGCTTTTGTTTTTATTTTAATGATTATTGTGCGCATGCGAACGGCTCCAAGACCTCTTCCTCCCCCTTTTTATTTTTTATTTTTTCTCTTTTTTCTTTTAATGTTTTTTAATTTATTTTTTAAAGTTTGTTTTATATTATTTTTTATTATTAAATTCTTTTATAAAATAAAAAACTATTAAAAAAAATTTATTTATAATTTTTTAGATTCTATTAATATAATATATTTTAAAAAATAAATTATTATAAAATTATTATTTTATATTTTAAATTATATTGTTGGGTCCCGTACTAAGGCCCACGAGCATCTCAAGCCCAGCCCATCTGTGCACTCAGCCATGTCCGCAGACGATTTTATACCAGAGTCACCAACTGATAAATTCTTCTTTCTCAATCGGTCAACAGGTTGACCGGCAACCATTTCTGAAAGGGGCTTCATCATTTTCTACTCTGAAAATGCTCTCCGGAAATCCTTTCTGTATTTCCTCTCCAGCCTTATCCAGTCAATCTTCTGTTGACCGTCCTCTGTTTTCATCTGGTCAACCTCCCGTTAACCGTTCTCTGAAAATTTCGGCAATTTTTTTTTTGGTTCAAAATTTCGGCAGATTGAAGTGAGATTTCACGTATGGGATGTGCGTTTAGAGAGGCAGATTCGGGAGAGGAAGGTTTTCCACCAAGGAAAACACAAAATTTCCCTTTTTGTTCAGGCTACATTTTGGTTCTGTTGGTGAGGGGTTCAAGCAGCTTATACTGCGTATGTACTAGAGAGAATCAGCAAGCTCAATCTCCTGCTTCCCCTTTCCCTTATTCGTTCTCTCTTTCTTGTTTTTTTTTGGCTTTATTTAAGTGGTGAAGCAGCGAGCCATTTGTTTTAATTTTGTAAGTATGTAACGAAGATTCTAAAAACGGCCATCTTCGCCTCTTCTTGTTCTGCTTCATTTCACCTCATTTCGTAAAATATGGACTCGGGAAAGCCTCGAGAAATATTCTCGAGAAACATCTCGGGGCTCGAGTATGGCCATTCTCGAGGAGTAAGACAACTGCAATGTTATTCGTAACTCGCAAATAACTGACTGTTTTTTTCTATAAAATCTTTTTTTGGATGAGGAAATTAGAAGTATAAAGTAGCATTATTGACTTAATTTTAATATAAAACAGCATTATTAATCAGTAATATTTTAATTTTATGACTTAATTAGCATATTTCGCTCGCATTGTGTCATCATTTTTTTAAGAACTAATGTGTCACAGCCACCAAGTTTCTTGACAGAGAAAGCACCTCAATGGTGCAGATGGGGCGGCCCTGGGGCCAAGGGGGTGGCAGCCGGCACCATTATGGTGGTTTAAATTGAGATCCGATCGGGTTAATTTGGTTTCAAGTTTTACACGATTATCTTTGAACATCTCTACCATACATTATAATTAACTTGAAAATATACTGAATTGATCTTATAATTTTAACTATTTAAATTATCTTGAGAAAATTCTTATCGTTAATAGTATAAGAGAAGATAGAAAATGAAATGATCTTTACAATATTGTGATTGAAAAAGACCAAATATTTCTAGAAAGTTATTTTTGACAAACAGACGAAATCATAGTAATTTTTTATCTTTACCTATGAATTTGGGCAAAATTTTTTATTCATATTAATGTATTAGGCGATGAATTAAACGAGAATTTTTTATGTTTATGTATATCATTTGAAAACATAGGCAAAATTTCTTATAATGTAAGTTTCTAAATCTCTATTTTCTATAATTTTTAAATTTTTTTTAGATTTAAATAAATCATAAATCGTGTTAAATTTATCCCATCCCAAATCATTTGCTCCCCACACCCAAAAAAGGGCGCACCATTATGAAAATTGATCAAAATTAACCATAAAGGTTAGGTAAAAAACATAAATATAGTTTTTGACCAAAGCTAAGGGATGAAGGCCACGGATATTATCCGTCGATAACTAGCAACGAGATTAGGGATGTCGAGGTCTAATGATTGATAATAGTAGTTCGAGGTATCCCACATTGATCAGTGATTATTTGTGGCTAGTATGCTGTCTAGTAATCGATGGTCTGCAGTCTGAGACAATGCCAATGTCTGATTAGGGCATTATACGCCAACAGTAATATCTTTTTTTGGCAAAAAAAATTTATTAATGGACATTATTGGTTGATAGTGAGTAATAAGTAAGATTCAAAAAATTTATCTATTGTGATGGGTACTGTCTTTAGATTATAAGGATATACTGTAATAAGTTAGTTCACTTACCTTCTCCAATAATAGGAAAGGTACGTTTGGTTGTTAGAATGGAATAAGATATAAATATAATAGTTATTCCAGGTAATAGAATAGTATGAGAATAAAGTTAAAATTGTTATTCCCATATTTAGTTATTAGAATAAATAATGTAAAAATTAGTATTTTATTATTTAGTTTGTAGAATAGTATGAGAAATAAGGTGGGAATAATAATAATAGTAATAATAATAATAATAATAATATGTGGGGTGGGCATTGTTATTCCCACATATGTGGGAATAATAATTTTTATAATTTAATATTTATTTTTTATTATATTTATATCCAAATAGAGAAATATCTATTCTCAGAGAATAAAAATTTTATTCTCTCATTATTCTCTCTAACCAAATATTTCATAAGTCATTTAAATAGGTTTTCCACGTAAAATGATAGATTGTCTATTAGTGATAATATCTGCACTAAAAAAATATGATTTATGAATAACTTTTGACTTGACTAAGTACTAAGCTAGAGCTTTGCACTCAAGATAGCAAGTCAGAACTTAATAAATAGAGGAATCGAGATAGGCTGATAAATTTTACCCTGAATGGTGATTAATAAAAGGATACGTGCTAATAGAGTGCAGCAACTTTTTATTATATAGAACCAAATAAACAAATCATCTACTGTTCAAAACCCTTAGATGCTATCATCTCATGTTGATTTATATCCAAAACCTAAATCTATAATATCATAAATTTTTTGTTCGAATTAATTTAATATTTATTATAATATTAGGTAAATTAAGTATTATAAAATTAATTTAATACTGTGAAATTTAAAAGGATATTTGGGTTAGTCGGATTGGCGTTCGAGGTACGCCTATGATATTGTCCGAATATTGGTTTGGATTTTGTAATAAAAAAATATAAAATAAAATAATAATAATAATAATATAATAATACGTAAAAAAGGAAAAGAAAAAAAATAATAATAACAGTAAATCAGGTAAGGTTCCGGGAGAGATAAAGGAGGAAAGGGGGAGAAGAAAGCAGAGAGAGGGAGGGCGGCGCGGCCGTCACTGGAGGTCCAAACACTGGAAGAGGAAACAAGCAAAGCCTTCTTCGTGATGCTGTCCTCCTTTTTGTGCTCCGGTGTTTGTAGAGAGAGAAATCGGGAGCCAAAGTTAAAACGGCCGCCGTCCGTTTACCTCCGTTTTCGGAGGAAATCAGTGACATCAATGTAAATCATTTCATTTTCCTTATGGATGTTGATTTTCGGGTTATATGTGATAATTTTGTAAAAAAATGAGTTAAATAAGGAGAATTTGGGTAAAATAGGGGCATCGGTAGGGTTGCGGCCGAAGGAGAGAGAGCAGCCGCCGTGGGTGATGTCGCGCCTGTCACAATTGTTGCCACCGGGTGCTGCCATTGGTGCTGCCACTGTTGCCCGTCCCCGGAGCCGCCGCCGGTAAAGGAGGCGCGCAAAGAAGGAGAAACGCCAAGAGAGAGAGAGAGAGAGAACAGGGGACGCACAAGTAGCGCGTGTGGTAAAGAGAGAAAGTGTCAATTCGGGCACTTCGGGACTTCATTTCTTCAAATTTGCAAAATATGAGGTCAAGATAAGTATTTATAAACCCCCCTTTGGTCTGATTTAATTTTTAATATATTTTGGACACCGTTTAAAATTTTTACTAACACACATGTATTTTGTATACTCGTTCTATATATTCTGGACATGAATGTATAATTTATCGATTGATTTTGGGGGTTCTGATATAAGTTTTATGATTTTTGGAGGGTTTAATATTATTTTAGAAGCCCAAAAAATTTATTAGATAATATATAATTTTTATATCAGCATATTGTATGAAAATGAATATGAAATTTTGTATAGGCTGTGTAATTACATACATGTATCAGGTTGTGGTCACGACATTTAGATTTAAAAATAAGATTCTCTGGCCAACTCCCGACGGGGTGATATTATTATTTAAAAATCTCTTTCCTCTGGCAGAAAATATTTGGAGTAGTGACCCTTTTCATTTGGATAAATTTGATTAGAATATATTCAAGCGTCCTAATATACCTGATAAGTTTGAAAATTACACCCAAAATTATGGATGGTAGAATATAGTGAGTAACCTTACCCATGGGTATAGAGTACATGGGTGTCTATATATGCTGACCTAATTTATATTTGATTTGGCTTAAGGTTACTAAGATTATGTGTAACTCTTTATAAAGTTAATCTTTAAATAATTTGAACTCAAATTTGATATATAATTTGTATTTCTACATTGATTTATATTAGATTTGGATTTGAGATTCGTTGATTTTGACAACAGTTGGATCTTGGTATGTCTCGTACAAATAATTTTGATTATGTGTTTTGGTATGGACCTTTGGAACATCTATTGCGATATTGATCTGGTTTCTGTGCACGTTATTGGATCATCCGACTATCGGATTTTATCTCAAATCACAAGTTGATCGAGCATTAGATTTGAACTTAGACTCGGACTCGAACTCAGAATGGACTCGGGTTGGATATCGACTTTGGAATTGGTCCGGATCACCACTATTATATATATATACGTATTGATGAAGACTGTTTCAGAAATTTATATATTTGTTTTGAATTTGGATATTTAATTTAAGTATAAGATTATCATTGAATTTTGAATTTTGGATCTTGAATTTCTATTAGATTTGTCATATCGGCGATTTAGATTTATTCTGTCATTTGAACGAATTTCTATCCATTTGATATTCTCTCTGATTCATTGGACTCATTAATACTTATTAAGCATTTGGCTTACATTTTTTTATTTTGACCCTTCAGTGCAGAAGGTTCAGGTACACTATAGGAGTTAGGACGCGATTCGTCAGCCATTCGTTCAATTTGGTGAGTTTTAATTTGTTATGATTAAAATTTGACATTTGATATGATTGGATTATAGGATTGGCGTTATAGGCCTATAATTATATTTCAAAAATAATTCGGACATCATGTTATGATTTTCTTTGGTCGATTTGTTACATCTCTTACGATAATTGTAGAGTAGGCATATTTATTTTATCAAAATGGTTATCCGATAAGGTCCTGTGTGGATTTTGATTTTATCTGATCTTTTATATTTGGTTTGTCACACCCGAAATTTTTGTGACTCAATATTATTTGTTGAATTTATTTAAAATTTTAAATTTTAGCAATTGTAATTAATTATTTAAATTAACCTACTTGTTCCGAGTTCGTGACAGAAATGGCATCAAAGAGAAGTCGTAAGGAAAGGTACTTTGAGTCATTTTGGATAATTAATGGACTGAACTTTTGGACATAATAAGTATTGCCTTTGACAGATGGTATAAACTTTTGGTTGTTGAGGCTTGGATTTGAATTAAAAAGTCAAATTGTGGAGGTTTAGGTTTAGATTAGAAGGATGATCATCTAATAATTATTAGTCGCGCAAGCGACATAACGAGTGGATTGATATAGCGGCTAAAGGGGCATTTGTTTGATTTCTGTGGATATTCGGAGATTTTGTTGGATTTTACAATTTTGGAAAAGAAGTAGTGACAGTTGGTGGTTCCGATCCGAAATCTCACGGAGTAGAAGGGGGTTTTGGTCAGTAGAGTAGGTGATGGAGTTGGTCGGTTCAAAATCTCATGGGTAGAAGAAAATTTTGACCGACAGAAAGGTAAGCGGTGGAAGTGAAGATGATGAAGGGCAGAGTAAAAGTATTTGTGCTGGACCGTGGTGGTCTGTAACCCTCGGTGGGTCGATATATGATAATGATAGCATGTTTGCAAAGCGAGAAGTACTCGTTGTGTTTTATTGAAGAAATGAAAATTCTTCAAGATTGGAAGTTGCGAATAAAGATGAAGAACGTTATGTCAAATTGACTAATTTTTCTTCGCTAGAGAAGCTGTAGAGATTTGGTGGACAATCTTTGCAAAAAGAAGGACAATGAAATGTAAGTCTGATTTCGTTAGCAACGATGATACTGATCGTATAGAAGTTTGAAGTTACGGTTAGAGTAAGAGAAAGGCTCAAGATTGTCCATTCCTACTCGTCGCTGTGATCGGGTGGATAGTCGTCCCCGTAAATTTTTCATCGCTAAAGAATCGATGGATGAAGAGTTTGAGGTTCAACCTTCTAAAGCAATGCTCAGGATGGACTTGTTTATCCTTCAGATGACAAGTTAAAGGAAAGTCAGATGAAGTAAAATCTTCTTCCTCGAAATTCAAGTTTACAAGGTCAGCCTGCAGGTTTAGCGAGAAGGAGTACGCAAGACGAGTTTGCTTTGTCAGAAGTGGAGTTTGCCTTAAATTGCGGTCAGATATGTTATTTATTAAAGGATCGTTCAAATCTAAAGCGTCCGAATTTCAGACGTCTAGATAGGAGTCAGACGGTCCCAAATGGAACATTTGAAGTTACAGCTCATAAAATTAGAGTTAGATCCTCAGTCGTGGAAGATTATTTTGATGAGACCATTTCATTCTATATTTTGGGATATGAGTACTCTGAGTTCCAAGGAAGGATTAGTAAGAAGGCTTGAAGGTTAATTTTTGATGTCGTAAGCGAGTCATCTATTGAGAAATGGGTGCCAATCTCATTTTGCATATATGGTTACATCTTAGAGTTATTCTATGACCATTGAAGAAATTTTGATCAACTATCGGTTTGAAGATGTTTTCTAGAGGATTCAACTAGATTGTTTCCATATTAGGCGACTAATTTGCTATCGATATTGTGCTCAGATTTGCACATATTTTAAAGTTTTTGTATGGGGTAGTTTTGTCTGAATTGAAAAAAACTAAGATAACAATTACAAACTCAGTTGAGAAGGATTTTGTTTGGCCAAGTGCCTTAGCATAGGGTGCTTCAATTTGTCTAGTGAAGAAAGATGGATCGATGCGTTTATACTTTGGATTATTTGGGAATCGAATATATATCCCCTCCTAATGATCAAAAATTTGTTTGATCTATTCCAATAAGTTTGGGTTTTCTCTAAAATTGAGTTGTATTTGGGGTATCATCGGTTGACAATTAAGTAGGAGGATGCGCTTAGGACAACTCTCAAGTCAAATTGTGGCCATTGTGAAGTTTTGATGATGCTTTTGGATTGCTGATTGTTTTAGTATCTTTTATGGTCATTGTCGATTAGATATTTGACCGTATTTGAGTTAGTTGTGGTGATTTTATTAATGATAATTTAAATTATTTGAAGAATTTCGAGGAGTGTAAATTATGGTTAGAGAAGGTGTCATTTTGGGTCATATATTTCTTAAGATGATATTTGGGAATCCGAAAAAGATGGAAGTAGTGGCGAATCTGGGAAGATAGGCTAAGGTCTTGGGAGTGCATAATTTCTTGGATTTGGTTAGTTATGATGAGAGTTCTGTTGAATATTTCTCGAGGATTTCAGTGTCGTTGGCATCTTTAGAATAGAAGCAATCGGCATTTAATTGAAGTGATACTTATGAGAAACGTTTTCAGTAATTGAAGAATAGACTGGATTGTCGTCGTCGTCAATTTTGTCAATTCCTAATGGATCAGAAAGATTGGTAGCGCTTAATGATACTTCTAAGAAGATCTTGATATGTTTGAATTTTGTATAAAAGGGCGCTTTATCCAGGAAAAGTTAAGGCTGCAACGCAATTTGAAAGATTTTACGTAGAAGTGCTATGTTAAGGATGCAGATAGGAAGATTGGGCCACAGAGATTTCCTCTCCTTGATGTTAGGATTGGATTTTCAATGAAATCCTATTTGTGGGAAAAGCTTTTACGAAGATCAGTGGTAATGTCATTTTTGGACAAGCCATTATGAAGTTGAAAGTGATCGAGCAGGCAATCTCGAATATTTTACACGTGTTTTTCCCATTGCATGTCCAAGAGGAAGTATATTATTGAGAATTATCTCATTAGAATCTCGACTGATTGGATGAAAGTTCGAAAGTTGATTAGATGAAAGCTCAGACGCTGATTGGATAGAAGCTTGAGAGCAAATGAGGTCATCAGTAACTATGGTTGAGCTAGAATGATCCAAATTTGATGAGAATGTCAAAAACTCCCACCTAGTGGAGTGGAGAGAGAGTTTGATGGCAATGTGATCTTAAGTCAAAGCTGGCAGGCAGAATATGAAGTTTGAGATCGTGACGACCTCGCTTGGATTTGGTTGGTCAGAGCTCCCTTACATTGCACTCCAACTAGAGTGCACAGTGCCTAAAGCATTTTCTTCATGTCATCTACGTCCGCGGCTAGCATGCACACGCTGGGCTCTGGATGCTCGCCAGCGTGGCTACCCATTGATGGGTTGTCATCGTGGGCGGCAGTGTCCCTTAATGGCGCGCTCGCTTGTGCCCTAATGTTGACTATTATTTTTGTAGGAGGAATGAGTGTAGTGATAGGAATCTGGACTTTTCGTCTATTCCCACAGACGGCGCTAATGTTGCGTCCCGTAGGTCCAAGTTCTCTAACGGATTAGGGAGCCTTCGAATTCTGCACTTGGGTCGGATCATAAACGAGTCCGGTCTCCACCTTCTTTAACCTGGGTCCTGCACAACACAAGCCTCAAATAAGAGGTCAGAGATCGGTGGGATATTCTCCTATCGAAAATGCTTCGACGCTCAAGTCTGTTATCTTCCGCAATGAACGGAGAGATGTAGGAGTGAATGCAAAATGCGGTGGGGAATGTGAGGGAGCAAGAACGTTAGATTTGTTGAACGGTTTGGGAGGCTTGGCTCCACGAAAAGTCTGAAATGTCGAAAGCACATTTGGCTATCATGATTATCTTACGTGCCTTAGGGTTTATTACTCTGCTAACCTCACTCCTCTTTCAAGAATCTTTCCCTAAATATGCTGTGCTGGCAGCAGTCGTTGAAGCGAGTTGTGTGGTGGCAACCTTTGTCATTATCACTGCTGTTCTTGTTCCTCCACAACTTGAACCCGTTGTCTGGGTATTTGCTGCTCTGTTTTCCACTGTCCTTGCCATTCTTTGCAACACCATTTACAAGAAGGGCACACTGGAGATGGTGCATGAAGACTAATCGGTAGCATTAAGGTGGCGTGTGGTTGTATTATTTAAGCATTTTTGTGAAAATATTTATTTTCACATTTCATTAGGAAATAGTTTTTTTCCAAGGTAACGTTTGGTTGTATTATTTTCAGATAAATAAATATTTCTTCGTTTAATTACAATTTAATTAAAAATAAGCATTTTTGTGGGGATATTTATTTTCACATTTCATTAGGAAATAGTTATTCCCACGTACGTGGGAATAACTATTCTCATTTATTATTATTATTATTACCGCCTTATTCCTCGTATTGACGCCCGAGGTGCAAATAATTTAGAAACTCTTTAATCACCATTAAGAGATTTTCTTTCAAATGGCGCCAAACTCTTGAGTACTCCGTGGGAATAACTATTTCCATTTATTATTATTATTATTATTATTATTATTATTACTATTATCATTATTACCGCCTTATTCCTTGTATTGACTCCCGAGGCGCAAATAATTTAGAAACTCTTTAATCACCATTAAGATATTTTCTTTCAAATGGCACCAAACTCTTGAGTACTCCCTCCCCGTTTCTGTTCACCTTCTTCAGTCTCTTAGCTGCGTGGATGAAGTCCATGACTGCTTGGACCTCGTCCACTCGCTGTCATGTCAAAATAAAGCAATTTACTCGGTTCAGATTTCAAATACATTAAGCTCAATCAATCTTCTTTAGTTGATTGTTAGTAATAGAACCAAAAAACTTGAAACGGGTTAATTTTTCTTTTAATGTCGATTATCAAATAAGGAAAAGATTCCGCAATAATTCTCTGGGAATTCTCCAAGGAATATTCAACATGGCCATAAAATTTTTACTAAACAATTTCCCTCTCAGTTTTTGCCTTCTCAACCACAAAATAATACTAAAACAAAACTAAATATTTTTACATCTTAATATACTAAAACGTTAAGTCATAAAACAAAACTACCCAAAATCAAAATTTTGAAAAAAATAATACAATGCTAGACAAAATACGAAGAGAGAAAGATGGAAGTACCAAAACCCTCACGGAGCCGTGGCTCTGTTTTCACAGAGCCCAAAAATATCGATCGTTCTTTCACAGAGTCGTGGTTCTGATTTTCGAGTTCCTAAGTTTGTAACCCAAAATTTTCACCGGTTTCCCCACCAAGTCACGGCATGCAACCACAGATTCGATAATAAAAATGAAGGAAGAATTTATTTTGCGAGTTAGGAATTTTTTTTCTTGCCTCGATTTTGTGGTTCTCTTTGAATGACGGCGACGGCTCTACTTCGCTATGGCTTGCGTTCTTCCTCTGCTTGTGGTTAAGGTTTTGGCTCACAAGTTTGCAGAAAGAAGACGGAGATGGAGTGAGACGAAGAATGTGCACACTGCTCTCTCTCAGAAACCTTTCTTCGTTCTGCTCTCTCTCTCTTTCTTCGTTCTTCGTCTGTCTGCGGCACATGGAATCCACAATGGTTAGGGTTTCCTTTGATTTGGGGTAGGTATCTCAACCATTGGATTTAAAACAAATCCAACGGCTGAGATATTGCATAGTCAAATTAAAAAAAAAAAATCTCTTACGTTTGTTATTATTATTATTCGGTATTATTATTATTATTATTATTGTGTATTATTATTATTATTATTATTATTACCACCTTACTTATTATACTATTTTATAAACCAAATAATAGAATACTAATTTTTTATTATTCTATTCTAAGAATCAAATATGATAATATTATTTTACAAACCTCAAGCGCTGCTTGGACGGCCGCTTCCGCCGGCCAGCGTCTAGCTTGCACCTTGGGCGCTAGTCAGGCGTCGAGCCTCTCCTCCCATTTTTTCATCAAATCTTAATTTTTCACATTTTTAAGTCTAATTTTTTATTATTATTATTTTAATTGCCTCTTAATTATGACGTTTCAAAATTAAAACCTCACATTCCCACACAGGAGTGACCTAAAATCCCAACACCAATAAAGTATCTTTTATTTGCAATATTGAAGTAGGAAGTACAATGTGAAGATGGATAGGTTCTTTTTCTGCAATAAAATATTCGTTACCAGATGAGTTATTTTAGTTGATATATTCATTTGTTTCTTTCTTTTTTTGTTTTTTTTTTTGGAGAAGGTTAAATAAAACCTTTTAAAAGATCAAACTAATATACTAACTATATTTCATAATCTTAAAAGAAAAGGAGCACTAAAAATGGTATCTCAATATTCATCATTCAAAAGACAAGCAACAGAAGGGAACTTAATATGTGTGAGAGAGAAAATACAAACAATACATACATTGAATTAAATATCTTCACCTTTAAAAATAGTTTGGTGAGAGAAAATAAATCAATAAATGAAGAAAGAAAATGAGTGTTGAATGAATATCTCCAATAAGTATATTTTGCTCATTTCTTAGATAGGAACAACAAAAGCCCAAAGAAGTCATATTTTGGGTCTTTTTTAAAAGCATTGTTATTACTATTACAACCCCAACTATAATTTTTGGATAGCCAAACGAGCTTTGGCAAAGACATATCCAAAAACCCTTACTTACCAAAAAAAAAAAAAAATCTCCGACAACCCAACCAAACCAAGGTCCTTAGTCTGCTAAAGCCTACTGAGGCTTGCAGTTGTATTGATCATCAAAGTAGCCAATTCTAGCCCAGTGTGTAGATCATCACTTTGGTGATCATTGGTATATATATATGTGTGTACTTTGAAAGTGTGTGTGCATAAGTAGTACTACTGCGTGCAAGTGTATCGTATGAGATAGAGGAGAGAAAGAGTGGAAGAGAGAGAGCTGTGAGTGAAAAACACAAAGTACGTTGTTACTTGTACTCTATTTTTTGATTTTTACCTCTTGTGATTTATATAACCAAATTTCATATACTTAGTGATTTATTTATGGATTAAGTATCCTATAATTTTTTTTATTAAAAAAAAATTTTTCACGTAAAATATTTAATATTAATTTTTTTTAAAATTTTTCCTTCCTTTCCTTCTCCGTGTGTGCCCCGTGTGCAGGACCATATTGTTTGTGGTCTGGCCATCCGTCCATTCTGTCTCTAACAACTCCAACAATGAATTGCGTGAAAGTAGCGTTGTCTACTTTAACTGGCTCGTGAGGGAAAGGAAAAGTGAAGACCAAGTGGGGAAAACTTTTGGTCATTCTTTTTGACAAATATAGGAAAAGACAAGCTTTTTAGACAAATAAAGGCATATATGCTAATGTGAAAAGGAAGAACGTGTACTTGGAAACATGAGTTTTATGGAAACTCTTTGCTAGATCCGTCCGATTACGTGATTTTAAGAAACTGTTTAATCTGGGCCGTTTGATTTTTAATTTAATCGGACGGACCAGATTAAATATTATATGATAAGATCCTGGCCGTCCGTTCTGGTCGATCCAACGGCTACAAATATAGTGGACAGTAACCCTAATTTTTTAAACGCAGAAAGGAACGCTCTCGGGCATTCTCACTCTCTGCAAATCTATTGTCCTCTCCTCTCATATGCTCTCCATCTTCGTACGTGGTTTGGTGTTTCTTTTTCCTCTGCTTGTGCGAACTCCTCTCCTCTCCATCTTCGTACGCGATTTGGCGATTCCACTGTCTCCCGAAACTTCTTCCTTTGCGTCTGCAAACTCCTCTCTCCTCCTCTCCTCTCCAGCTTCGATCTGTTCTCCTGTGTGCTTCGCAGCACCTAATTTCTGGCGACCGGCGCTCTAATCTGGTAATTTCTTCCCTCTTTTAAATTTGAAGCGTTGTTATTTGTTATGTGTGCACCATATCTGTCCTATTCTGCTGCATGCTCGAGACGGAGAGCGAGAGAGAGAGAGAGAGGGAAGCTTTCGGAAGGTAGATTATTTTTCCCGAAAAAAAAATTATTTTATTTTTTTCCAGAAAAATTAGTTCGTTAAATTTTTAACCCAGATTTTCTTTTTATTTCGGTGACGTTGAAGAAAAAAGATTTTATTGTCAAAAATAAAAATTGCTAAATAAAGGAAAGAAGAGGAAAATGCTAAGTCGGTGAAAATAAATTGATATGTGAAAACATTATTTAGTTACATTCGGCATTTTTTTTTGGTTCAAAATTTTAGCAGTTTTTTTTTTTATTTTGGTTCAAAATTTCGGCAAAATCTTTTTTTTGGTTCAAAATTTCGGCAGATTGAAGTGAGATTTTAGGTATGGGATGTGCGTTTAGAGAGGCAGATTCGGGAGAGGAAGGTTTTCCACCAAGGAAAACACAAAATTTCCCTTTTTGTTCAGGCTACATTTTGGTTCTGTTGGTGAGGGGTTCAAGCAGCTTATACTGCGTATGTACTAGAGAGAATCAGCTAGCTCAATCTCCTGCTTCCCCTTTCCCTTATTCGTTCTCTCTTTCTTGGTTTTTTTTGGCTTTATTTAAGTGGTGAAGCAGCGAGCTATTTGTTTTAATTTTGTAAGTATGTAACAAAGATTCTAATATGACAACATGCACATCACATGACTTAAAATCTTGAATTCAATTCGGTGTATTTTTCGCTGAAATTATATTATTATATTAATACATATGGTGTTATGAAATGATTAAAAATAGAATATTATAGATCATGAATAATTACACACCATTAATTGGCATAGAGTTTGACACTATGGATGATGCCTAGGATTTTTGGAAGAACTATGATAAAAGAGTCGGTTTCAGTGTATGAAAAAATTTTGTAAGAAAGTTAAAAATTGATGACGTCGAAATTATTACAAACAAAATTATTTAATTATTATTTTGACGTAAAAATAATAATTTAACTCGATACAATCCAAATTATTATTTTTATATAAATATATTTTTTTTATTTCATATAGATATCAAAAATTTTAAAAAATTATTTTAGTAGATTATACTTTTATATAATTAAGAATTTTTATATAATTCATTAGTAGATTGCCGGTGGTCTGATCCAAGCTGTTAAGATTTTCGTTTGATGTGTTGAAAAAGGTTCATTCGGATTTGGTCGGACCACCGGCAAGGCTTCTCGCCGTGACATGAACCTCTTCCCCATTCTGGACAATAAGTTTTGAGGATATTTTCGTCAAAGAAAAATCTGAACGGCTCGTTTTTCAAAATATAGCCGTTGTGTCGCGGTGCTCCTCTTGCTGATCCTCCATAAAACATCCGAAACCCTAATATTCACGTATAAATCCCACCAATTGGCTATCGGCTCACCCTCACTGATCGCGAATTCGCTTGCTTTTGTTTGCTGCTCAATTGCGAACACTTCATCTCTTTTCCTCTCTTTCTCTCACTGGGATACTTTCTTCTTATACTTGTAGCGGATTTGCTATTTACTAACCGAACTAATTTCCCTTCATTTCTTGTGTTTTGCAGGAATTAATATATCACAATTTTGTATTATTTTGGGTTTGTATATTCTTCTTTGTTTTCTCTTTTTGTGTCTATGTGTGTGTGTGTGTGCGCGCAGGACATGGATCCTTGGCAATCATTCCAACAGCAAGTCCTCCCAAGAAAGACCTCCAAAGAAAATGTAGTACTTCCTTTCTTGTGACGAAACTGAAAACAGTGATTGTTTTTCTTTCTGATCCTTATTGATGTGGATTGATTTGAATTTCTTTGTGAGATGTTTACTATCTGCCACTTCTGTTGATTGATATGTTTAATTTTTAATTTGATCAGTTTAATTGAATTCTCTCATGATTTTGTCTTGTTTCAATTTACTGGTTGATTTTCTGATGATTTCGGTTGAGAACTCATTAGTTTTCTCGTTTTGATTGGGTGTAGTTGCTTCCGGGCTCAATTAAAAATCCTCTTATCATATCAGTTGGCCAAAAAAATCCTTCATTCTGAAGTTGGTATCTTGTTTCTAGTATGGTTCTCAGAAAAGTGGGCATTTAAATATTGAAAATTTTTTGTTAGATTGAGTTGATTGAAAATCCTCATCTTTTTTCTTTCTGAAGTTATGTTATATGGTAACTCAATGGAGGAAACTTTGTTTGTTTGTTTGTTTTTTTTCTTTTTCTTTTTTGAATTCTCTTATCTTAATTGAGTGTGATTACAAGTTGCTTTGAGTGAGTTTACATTGGAATGCCTAACCTTTTTTTTTTTTCCCTCATTGGTCGTGTATATGATTGGGATGATTCATACCAAATCGATCTGCTATGGATTTTGATTATGCACACTACATGCTAACGTAAGGGTGGAAGGGAAAGGAGAACCCAAATTATGAATTCTCCATCGAGAGATGCTTACAGAAGCGATTGAGGGAGGCATTAAACATGAACAGGACCAGGATTTTTGCATTCAAGAATAAGGCTCCTGCTCCGCCGAATTATTCCCTAAGTGTTTCTCTCCACAACAAAGCTAAGCCCGTGACGCCTAAGCGTCGTATTCCTCGTGTGAGTGTCAATTTTCACCTCTATGCAGTTTGTATTTATTTTGTTGTGTATAAATAATCTATATTTTAGAGGTCCTTAAATTAGTCCTCAAAAGGGTTTGGGAAACTTGGAAAAATAAAAAAAAATTTATCATTTTGACCATATAATTCGATTTCACATCCTTGAATTGTCAATCAATAAATAGATTGTGCTTGAATTGTTTTGCAGACGTCTGAACGTACTTTAGATGCACCTGATCTCCTTGACGATTTCTACTTGAATCTGATGGATTGGGGTAGTAGCAACATTCTGGCCTTCGCGCTTGGAAGCACTGTATATCTGTGGGATGCTTCTAGCGGTTCAACATCAGAACTTGTAATGGTGGATGATGAAAATGGCCCTGTCACTAGCGTCAGTTGGGCTCCTGATGGAAAACATATTGCTATTGGCCTAAACAACTCTAAAGTCCAGTTGTGGGATTCTACTGCCATTCACCAGGTGGGACATAGTAAATATTTAGTCTATTCTAGAAAAATTTCTGGTGTTTTGAATCAAATTGGTGATTTTTTATCAATTTCAATTGATTTGGTCTTATCTTTCCTCACAATTTGTTCTATGATTCTGCAGCTGAGAACATTAAAAGGTGGACACCGAACACGAGTTGGGTCGTTGGCATGGAATAACCACATACTTACTAGTGGAGGAATGGACAGTAGGATCATCAACAATGACGTAAGAATAAGGGATCACATTGTCGAAACTTACAGAGGGCACAACCAAGAGGTGTGTGGACTAAAATGGTCGGCCTCGTGCCAGCGGCTAGCCAGCCGGAGGCAACGACAATCTCCTCCATATATGGGACAGACCTATGGCATCCTCGAATCTTGCCACCACTCGGTGGCTGCACAGCTTGAAGACCACACGGCACTGGCCAAAGCTCTTGCTTGGTGCCCCTTCCAGGGGCAAGTTATTGGCCTCTGGTGGAGGTGGTGGCGACAGGTGCATCAAATTTTGGAACACCCACACTGGTGCTTGCTTGAATTCTGTGGATACTGGATCACAGGTCTGTGCCTTGCTATGGAGTAAGAATGAGCGTGAGCTGCTTAGCTCTCATGGGTTTACTCGAAACCAACTGATCTTATGTAAGTACCCATCAATGGTGAAGATGGCAGAGCTCACTGGCCATACTTCCAGAGTTCTTTTCATGGCACAGGTAAATATTAAATGTAATATCTTCCAATTGCATAAATATGAATTCGGAGCTGTTTTTTCACTTTTTTTTCATGCTATAAGAAGTTAGCGTTGCTTTAAAAAATTATGTTGTCTCAGAGTCCAGATGGGTCGCACAAAAGGCTTCTGCTCGGGTGATGAAACTCTCGATTCGGAATGTCTTTGGGACTCCCGAAGCTGCTAAACCTGCGCCAAAAACAAATCCTGAGCCATTTCCTAATGTGAATCGCATTCGATGAAGGTTGTTCTCTTAAGAAAACTCTATATAGCTGGCAGGAATTCTGCAAAGTCAAAGATGTATATAGATATCTGTGGTTCTTCGGATTATTTGTATACATGATTATTTGTTGTGCTGTTTCTATGGTCATAAAATCTGTAGCCCAACTTATCATCTTCATAGCCCAGAAAGACGCACTGCATCGTCTTTGGCTCCAATTTCGTCCTTTCATTTCTTGGGACATGCGCGAATGCTTTGCATCCAAGTTTCAATATAATTTTTTAAAATTTTAAAACCCATAAAATATTAAAAGATAAACTTAATATTGTTTTAATCTAAAAGTAAATAAAATTTTAAATAATCAAAGTTTAATTTTAAATTTTTTTCCTTATGGGAAATATTTTTTTATATATCTACTAATTATATCAAGATTACTAAAAATACATATAAATTTTACCATATTTTAATTTTTATTTTCTTCATTCTTTCTTTTTATACCAAAAAAAATTATTCCAAATTTCATCCGACGGCCCAGATTTTCTATAAACAAAACATGGATCGGGTAATGTGGAATGGCACAAAGAACACACCCTTATTTTGTATACACAATTTCTGTGCATAGCAAACACACACAACGTACCGGTAATTTTTTTTTAACTTAGTAATGGAAAAAAAAATTCTATTAATGATACAAATCTAGTTTCAGCTGTACACCCAGATTCGAGAATATATATTTTTTTTTCAGATTTCGCAAAATAAAAAAAAAGTTACAAATAGTAACGGAAAAATAAATTTTACCTGCTCTTCGACCTCTCAGTTTTCTCAAGAATGTACAAATTGGCGGTATGAAAGGTTGCTGATGATTGCCGGCAACAGTTCTCTAACCCCTGCCGTCTGTGACTAAGATTCGCAGAGAGCGGCGACGGCGAGAATTAGGGTCTTCAAAACAGAGATGATAGGGTAGAGCGTTTGAGAAAGTGAGAGATGGTGAGGAGATTAGGGTTCGTTGTGAGAGAGATGACAGTGAAAGTGAGAGAGGAGGGAATTCGAAATTTGGGGGCAATTTAGCTAATTGTCAAAAATCATATCTGGGCCGTCCACGTGTCTCGAAATCGACGGCCCAGATATTTCTTTTTTTTATTGCGAAGATTAATCTCGACCGTCCACGTATCAAAGATCCGACGGGTCATATTATATCGAAATAGGGGCCGTCGGATCATTAGAATTAAAACCGACAGCCCAGATTTAAAATAAATTTTAAAATTTGGGCCGTCGGTTAACGGACGGCCTAGATTTGTTTTTCTACACTTAAAAAAAAATAAAGGGAAATCTGGGCCGTCGGTTTGATCCGACGGCCCAAAGGGGAAAAGCAGGGGACGCTGCTTGGCCAGGCGAAGCAGCATCCCCGAATCCATGGCGGAGGTGAGCTCAGGACGCAATGATGAAGATAACGGACGCCAGCAATTTTATTCATTCTGGTTCAATGTTTACACAGCCCTCAAAGCAACTCTTTATACACCAAAATACAAGGTAAAATACGGAAATAAAAGAACAAAAACGGAAAGGAAAAATACAAGAGAGAAAACGGGAAAGTGAATAAAAGAAATATGGACAAGAAAATAAAATTACAAATTATACAATATTTTATGTGATATTTTCCAATACTATCTTAACCTTGCGGTCACTGTTGTGGAGGTTTTACATATGTGTCTAATTAGTTGCGCTCACCTCTACCAGGAGGAGGTCGTAACACTGATAAAATGGTTGTTGCCGGCTAAACCTTGAGGCTATTGTCGTGGGTTTTTACTAGCCTAGGTCGTGTTTTGCATGTACCCGTCGGCGCTCAGTCCTATTAAATGACGTCGTGGCATTCATGCGTTTGGTCCTAGTCTGTTGTTGACCGTTGTTGACCGATGGTGCTCACTCCTTTGGAGGAGGTCGCTGCACTCATGCTAAAAAGTCCCCTAGGTTTTTAAATTCGACTATGCATAGGCCGTTCGGTGACGGGACCGAAGTTCAAATCCGACCTCACAGGGGCCGCTCAGTATGGAACCAAGGTTTAAATTCCACCATCTCTGGGCCTCTTGGTTTGGAACCAAGGTTTGTTGACAGGTGAATGAAAATTCACCTAACTTAGGCAGTCTAGATCACACAAAAATATGCAATGATGCAAACAGTAGTATGAGTAGATAAAATGATTATACTGTTAATTAAACATGATTTAAGCAATAACGTGTGATACATGCAATACTTACATGGATTCTGCTTGAAATCATCGTCCGTGTTCAAAGTAGATGGCTTGCCATGCTTTTAGGGCTTGATGATTGAATTGATTTTCTTACCACCATCAGGCCTTGTCACTTATATCCACATGAGTTACAAGGTTAACAATTCACAGGCTTTTCTGAGAATGTTGGATAGCCTCAATTATGTGGGAGTTGAAGGGCGAAGCCCCCAGCGTAACATCTTGGTACAGGCTTAAGTCGAAGCAGTGGAAGACTGTCAACAAAGGCCATTATGTTGGGTTTGGCTACATTGTTGTATTCGCCGGATCCGGCCATGTGGCCTCAACGGGATTCTGGAGTGGAATTTTCTGGGCGGCAAATTCGGAGTGATGAAATTCCAGGGGGAATGAAGGTCTCAGGATTGATGAGATCTCCGGAAAAGATGGAGGTCTACGGAGAGATGAGAACTCCGGAGAAGATGGAGATCCTTGGGGAAATGAGATCTCCGGAGAACATGGAGGCCTCCGGAGTGATGAGATCTCCGGAGAGAATGGTGGTCTCCGGAGAGATGAGATATCCGGAGAAGATGGAGATCTCCGGAGAGATGAGATTTTCGGAGAGAATAGTGGTCTCCGGAAAACATGGAGATCTCTGGGAAATGCGATCTCCGGAGAACATGGAGGTCTCCGGAGTGATGAGATCTCTGGAGAGAATGGTGGTCTCCGGAGAACATGGAGATCTCTGGGGAAATGAGATCTCCAAAGAACATGGAGGTCTCCAGAATGATGAGATCTCCGGAGAGAATGGTGGTCTCCGGAGAACATGGAAATCTATGGGAAATGAGATCTCTGGAGATCGTGGAGGTCTCCGGAGTGATGAGATCTCCGGGGAGAATGGTGGTCTCCGGAGAGATGATATATTCGGAGAAGATGGAGATCCCCGGTGAAGATGATGATCTCCGGAGTGATGAGATTTCCGGAGAGAATGGTGATCTCCGGTGAACATGGAGATCTCTTGGAAATGAGATCTCCGGAGAACATGGAGGTCTCCAGAGTGACTGAGATCTCCGGAGAGAATGGTGGTCTCGAGAGAACCTGGAGATCTCCGGGGAAATGAGATCTCCGAAGAACATGGAGGTCTCCGGAGTGATGAGATCTCCGGAGAGAATGGTGGTCTCCGGAGAACATGGTGATCTCTGGGGAAATGAGATCTCCGGGGAACATGGAGGTCTTCGGAGTGATGAGATCTCCGGAGAGAATGGAGGTCTAGGGTGATGTGATCTCCGGAGAGAATGGTGGTCTACCAAGAACAAGGAGGTCTCCGGAGTGATGAGATCTCCAGAGGGAATGGAGGTCTCCGGAGTGATGAGATCTCCAGAAAGGATAAATGTCTCCGGAGAAATGAGATCTCCGGAGAAGATGGAGGTCTCAGGAGAGATTTTCGAGGAAAATTTCGGAGACCTGCCAGGAAAAATCCTGAGGCCGGCTAGGGAAAAAGCCAGAGACCTGCCTGGAAGGAAAATCCGGAGAGATTTGTGTACGAAGTGCTTCTGCGAGCAGTTGGGAGAGGAATTGCCAGTTTAGGCAAAAATCAGCTAAGTTGGCACTAGGATCGGGTTGCTTTTGACATACGAGAAAATCCTGGTGTGGAATTGAGACCTTGCAATTGTTAGAGGAAAATCTGGGAGGCTTTCTGGAGACGTGTTTAACCGGACATCTGAATAGAAAGTTTTCCGGAGACGTTTGTTGTGTCCGGCTTTCAGAGAGATGGAAAGCCGGAGATTTTTTGGGAGATCTCCGGAGAGGAATTTGGGATGGCTGGCCATGAGAAATAAATTCCCGGAGACCTTTTAGTGTACAGAGATGGAGAGATGGAAATCTGGAGATGGAAATTCCCCCAAAGATTCTTCCACCCAAATGTCTATCTTTCCGGAATTGTGAGCCTGTCGATTCTCAACGAGGACAGTGGATGGAGACTTGCAATTCCTCTGAAGCAAATTCTACTTGGCTTATAGGATTTGCTAGATTGAGGGTTATCGGCTCTTCATCTAGGATTTCGGAGATCCCCTGCTTTGCCTCTTGGGCCGTCGGATCAAACCGACGGCCAAGATTTTCTTTTATTATTTTTTTTAAATGTTAGAATAAGTCCGTCCCTTAATTTAAAATCTGAGTCGTTGGATCTTTGACACATGAATGGTCGAGATTTATCTTCAAAATAAAAAAAATAAGAAATATTTGGGCCCTCAATTTTGAGACACTTAGAATTATCTTCCCCCTCGCAAACTTTTGGAAATCTGCTCCTAATCATCTCGGCACTCTCTCTCGCTGTCGCCGCTCGCCTTCGCCGTTCTCGTTCTCTCACTTTCTCAAGCCCTCACCGTCGACTTTCTCTCTCTCTCTCACTAATCCCCCGATCCCTCTTCCCTTGTCGGGTTTTTTATGTTGTTTCTCTTCCGATTCGGTTATTTTATCACCGTCACTGTCGTCATCAATATGTCGGACTCAACAGAAATCTTCGCCGCCGCCGCGAACCCGCCAACGGCAACTACGACGGCTTCGGCGGCGGTGGATGTCAAGCGTTCGTGGGGCGATGAAGCGGACGATGATGCAGACGATTGGAACGCTGTTGCTGGTCAAACCGACGGCAGCAAGTTCACTGCTGATCTAAACGTCGATTCTCTCGCAATCAGTGAACCTGAGCCGCCTCTTTATGATCCCGAGGACTCCAGCATCCAAGCGGTGTGCTACCGTTTATGAGTTTAATTGGTCATTTTGTAAAGCTAGGTTTTTTTCCCTCCCCCCTCTTGGACCAGGTCTTTTTGGCTAATTTGGTGAAATTTGATTTTGATCGGTAGGTTACTGCTGGCGATACTCCGTATACGTCGGCATCGAAATTTGAGGACTTAAGCTTGTCTGGCGAGTTGTTAAAAGGTTTGTATGTCTCCATGGGATTTGAGAGGCCTAGTAAGATCCAAGCTATCACGCTGCCTATGATATTGACACCTCCACACAAGAATTTGATAGCTCAAGCTCACAATGGATCTGGGAAGACCGCTTGCTTTGTTCTCGGCATGTTGAGCCGGGTGGATCCCAAGCTGCAAGCTCCTCAGGCACTCTGTATTTGCCCGACTAGAGAATTGGCTCTTCAGGTCACGTTGATCCCCTTTTTAATTTTCATCGCCCCTTTCAATTTAAGCTGTGAAAATGATATTTATTTGTATAATTTATAACCAAAGGAGGGAAAGCTTTTTCCATCCAACACATTTTGAGGTAAAACTCGCCCATCAAAATTTATTGGTCATTATTGTGTGCAGAAAATAATTTCTGTCCTACCAAATTGTGCTTTAGCTTAACGCTTGGGTTCAATATTTTGGTTAAAGCTTTCTTTATTTCCTTCCTAAAAGCATTCGTTGTGTTCCGCAGAATTTGGAAGTTCTGAAGAAAATGGCAAAGTACACTGGTATTACTGCAGAAAGTGCGGTTCAGGAATCACTAAATGACCCGGCTCATATACCAATCTTTAAACGACCACCTATTACAACCCAAATTGTCGTTGGGACCCCAGGGACAGTTAAAAAATGGATCTCGTACAAGAAGTTGTCTTTAGTTTACATGAAGATCCTTGTTTTCGATGAGGCTGATCACATGTTAGCTCAGGCAATTCATTTCTCACTCTTATGCTTGGCTGTTTTTTGAATTCAGCTTAGAAATTTGCTTCATATAAGTTTAGTGGACGATCTAAATTTATATGAATCTAAATGCAACCAAAAATCTTATTTTCCCGTACCTAAGTGCCAAGTTTTTTAAGCATTTACTGTCCAACTTACATATTATCAATGTTTCAGAATTTTGACTTCTGGCCAATCTCTTGAAATGGTCCGCCAACATATACATCTAGAGGGGTAGGTGGGTGGTTACCTTTTGGTGAAACCCACAACATGGTGGTGGATATAACCATCTCCATAACCCATCATATGTGGCTCGGGTTGGCACATGATGGTGGTTTACTGGTATCCATATACGAACATTAGCATTTCTGATAAGCAATCCCCTATGAAGTGCAGCTGTAATTGATGCCAAAACGTTTTTTTTTTTATCTCTAATATATATTAATTTGTTCCAAAACTAAGAACGCTATGTCATTCTTGGTAGTGCACAAATTACTCCATCTGAGATAGTATGCATGCATCTCTGTGATTCTGATATTAATCCTCTTTGTATTATTCCAAACCAATTGTGATATAGGGCAGCAACGTATAACATATGAAGATCTCTGTGACCTGATCCACTATCTTACTTGTGCTGCAAACCATATTTCGTTCCACTGAGTTCTTCCATTAGCTGAGGACAACACTTGTCCCATAAAAGGTCTAAATAAATTCTCAATTTCTAAATAAATTCTCAATTTCTACAACTATTTTCATTGGAACAAAAAAAACACATACCTGAGGCTAATATTTGTATATTGAATATAAAATCCTTGATAAGTTATACTCTCCCTGCATAAGTGCAACTGTACATGTCCAGCTGTTTACTCTGTTTAGATTTTTTTTCAATAAATGGCAGGCAATGTTAAAGGGATAGCTTTGTACACATTGATAGAATTTTAGTTATCTACAAAGAACACCCTTTATTAAAGTTTCATTTGACTTATATTTTAAGAATTCAAACCACCTTAAATATTATTTTCTCATATCTTCTATATGTGCAACTTAAAGTATTAATTTCATAAAGACTATTGTAGTTAAGCTAAAAAATATCCTTATTCATGAATCATAATCCTCCTAACACCCAATATGGCACCTCATTTCTTATGAACACTATTGTTCTGCTCTATTTCTCAAAGGGGTTAAGAAAAAGATGAGTTCTATACACAGTTCACATTATCCAAGATATCAGTGCAAAAAATTATAAATAGCATATTCACAGGTGGTAACATTTTTGCATCACATTACATTTAACATGGTAGCACTTGTAGTTCATGAAGATACTTGTCACAGCCCATGTAAATTGTCCTAAGGTAGCAAAATTTAAACATCATAAAACACCCTAATATCTAGGAAACCAACCATGAAAGACCATCTGGTCAATACTCTAGGCTGGCGATACTGCTCCACAAGGTCTCCAAAACTACCAATTTGCATCCTACTCTAAAAGATCAGAAGGAATACAAAGATTGAGTTGAATGCACAACAAGTAATTTATAGCCAAGGTTGTCAAAAATCCTTGAATTGGAATTTAAAGATGGGTAGTCTGGTTATCAAGATTTATAATTTCAGTGGTTTTGCACAAGCGAGAACATATATGTTATATTAATATTATCACATAGTTGTAATGCACATAAAGGTATTTTCTTACCCTTTTATAGGTAAAAGTGGGGGGAGAGAGTTGTTAGGAATCAAACCCAGGTGACTGGTCTGTGCAAATGGTTAGATAACCATTGTTTAGATAAATGAAAAAAGAATACCATCATTGTTTGGTCCAGAAAAACAATCAGGTTTAGGTCCCCCAAAGAAAAAATAGATAGATAGAGAATGGAGAGAGTTAACATACCTGAATAACTGAGATTCAGAGTCTTGCATGAGTGAAGTTGAATTAGGCAATGAGTGAAATAGCATTGCACAACGTGTAGTTGCATGGATGAAAAAGTGTACTGACGATGATACACTCAGTCCTCAGTGAATGTCAAAAGAGAAATTACAGAATTCAGGTGGAAATTACAGAGAACTTGTGCTTTCCTGGGAGCTGTTATCAGTGGTTAGGAGTTAAAGCTTGGTCCCATGAGTTGGTACGGTAAATGTTGCAAGGGTGTGAAGATCATGGTATTAATGAAGATTTTTGGCCCTGTAACAGTGACAGAGGAAGGGAAAAGGTGAGACAGGGAGAGAGAGAGAGAGAGACTTCTGTTCAAATATTGGTGAAAAGATAACACTAATGAGAATACATTGGTATTCCGACACCAATGACAAAGCATTTTTTTTCCTTTGTTTGGTACACATTTAGCAGACTGAGAATGTAAAGAACAATCAGCGGAGATGTTAACAAGTGTGTCATGATAGGATCAACAGGAAAAGTTGTGTCATGACATATGACTTCCAAGTAAAAAGGTTTTGCTTACACGGCAGTTAGGAACCTTTGTTAATTTATTTATGTCTTCCTCTCAAGGGTCTTTGATGGTCTTGACAGGAATCTAACTCATTGTATCCAATTTGAGCGAAATATATATTAAAGTGTTTGGGTCATGATGGATTCCTTTGGATCCCATTGAAATCCATGTTCTTCTAGTCTAGTGAGTAGTGGCAGTAGTCCTATTCCTTCGTTTGGATGTGAGCATGTCTTTTCAATTAATTGTTGTAATAGTCCTATGTGGCTATTGATTCTCTTAAATCTTGGTTTTTGCATTTCATCATGTTTATTCTATTATCACAGAATCTCATGATCTGAGCCGTGTGTTCTGGACTTGACAACATGTAGATGTAGTGGGATTGCTTGCTTTGGGTTTGTGAAGGCTTTGGGGAGAAAAAAAGAATGCTTGTTGATGCATCATTTTGAGCAAGAACTAGTTAACTATATACTTGTCTGACAGTGAACGAAACAAAGTTTCAGGAGAAGAGTTTCTCTTGCAAGAAACAATGAGATCAATAACGGAACTTTGTCAATTATTCATGAATGGATGAATTTAAGTCAAGCTCTCTGCCTTCTTGCCATTGGATTTTAATGATTTTAGTGAATCTTTGGTGCCTCCTCTCGTGTTTCCATTCCCCTGGCTGGGTGGTGAGGTGGGGGAATAAAGGGAGGGTAGATTGCTCAGGAATTCACTATGGGATGGCATGAAGATTTGAGAATGTTGCTAGGCAGGTAACTTGCTAGTAGTAAGCCTTGGTGCATTAGGGATTAAGCAGGGAAGGAAAGCAATTACTCTTCGAACTGTTTTGAGTATCGAGATGTGCAAATTGATTCAGATCTATTGAAGAAAATGATCGCTTGTATGGATTATTCACTTGTGCCGTTGATAATTTTGACAATAATGATGATACAGTATGAAGGATAGGATGCAATCATAAACCCTTTTGGCTTCCTTACATTTTTCTGATATATGATTGTTGTTGTTTATGAAGGATGGCTTTAGGGATGACTCCTTGAGGATTATGAATGAAATCAAGAGAAATGCTTCTAACTGTCAGGTTTGTCACATGTATTTTTACTTTGTCGGATATCCTCCTCTGTGTCATGTGGCCATTGTCCTAACTTGTTCCTGCAGTTTTATTGAACATAATATGCTTGATTTGGTTGATTTAATCATAATCATTCTTAATATTTGAACTTCTGACTACTTCGCTTGTGCTGTTATGCTGAGGTTGACAATGACGGTGCTTTGCTTTAACTTCTCACATTGCCACCCCTGTGGCCTGTGACAGTGTGAAAGAAGTGGCATTCATGTTATGATGATGTTTAAACTTGGTAGTGAAATGCATCACATTTGCCTCAAATTCTACATCTCCTCCAAGAGCTTTCCACGTTTTTTTTGGGGCCTCGCGAGAGGGCCTGGGATACATTAATTTGCTATCTATATTACTTACGTACATTATTATTGTCCTGATTGCTGCAAAGTTTTTTGTACTGTGATTCTCAATTAATTGTACAAACAGAAATTCCTTGGAGTGGGGACTTTACTGTTGTATGGAGAATTACCTATCCTTACAAGAATTCAAGCTTTTGTAGTAATTCCACTACAAATTTTTAATATTTAAATGGCCACTTTTCTGAGAACCATACTAGAAATAAGATACCAACTTCAGAGTGAGGGATTTTTTTGGCCAACTGATATGATAAGAGGATTTTTAATTGACCCCGGAAGCAACTACACTCAGTCAAAACGAGAAAACTAATGAGTTCTCAACCTAAATCATGAGAAAATTAACCAGTAAATTGAAACAGGACAAAATCATGAGAGAATTTAATTAATCTGATCAAATTAAAAATTAAACATATCAATCAACAGAAGTGGCAGATAGTAAACATCTCACATAGAATTCAAATCAATCCACATCAATAAGGATCAGAAAGAAAAACAATCACTGTTTTCAGTTTCGTCACAGGAAAGGAAGTACTACATTTTCTTTTGAGGTCTTTCTTTGGAGGTCTTGCTGTTGGAATGATTGCCAAGGATCCATGTCCTGCACACACACACACACAGATAGACACAAAAAGAGAAAACAAAGAAGAATATACAAACCCAAAATAATACAAAATTGCGATATATTAATTCCTACAAAACACAAGAAATGAAGGAAAATTAGTTCCGTTAGTAAGCAGCAAATCCGCTACAAGTATAAGAAGAAAGTATCCCAGTGAGAGAAAGAGAGGGAAAGAGATGAAGTGTTCGCAATTGAGTAGTAGACAAAAGCAAGCGAATTCGCGATCAGTGAGGGTGAGCCGATAGCCAATTGGTGGGATTTATATGTGAATATTAGGGTTTCAGATGTTTTACGGAGGATCAGCAAGAGGAGCACCGCGACACAACGTCTATATTTTGAAAAACGAGCCGTTAAGATTTCTCTCTGACGAAAATCTTCAAAACTTATTGTCCAGAACGGGGAAGAGGTTCATGTCGGGGCGAGAAGCCTTGCCGGTGGTCCGACCCAATCCGAATGAACCTTTTTCAACACATCAAACGAAAATCTTAACGGCTTGGGTCAGACCACCGGCAATCTACTAATGAATTATATAAAAATTCTTAATTATATAAAAGTATAATCTACTAAAATAATTTTTTAAAAATTTTGATATCTATATGAAAT
>BSYO01000024.1:3007813-3043108 GCA_033239525.1 Nepenthes gracilis | reverse complement strand
CGATTAGCCAATCAATCGCAAGCTTTTGACTTCGCAATGATCCCTTCCGCCTGGATAATAGTGTTTGGAGGATATTTCGCCGAGAAATCAACGCTCGCTTTTTCAAAATATAGCCATTGTGTCGCGGTGCTTCTCTTGCTAATCCTCCGTAAAACATCCGAAACCCTAATATTCACGTATAAATCCCACCAATTGGCTATCGGCTCACCCTCATTGATCGCGAATTCGCTTGCTCTCGTCTGCTGCTCAATTGCGAACACTTCATCTCTTTCCCTCTCTTTCTCTCACTGGGATACTTTCTTCTTATACTTGTAGCGGATTTGCTGTTTACTAACCGAACTAATTTTCCTTCATTTCTTGTGTTTTGCAGGAATTAATATATCGCAAATTTGTATTATTTTGGGTTTGTATATTCTTCTTTGTTTTCTCTTTTTGTGTCTATCTATGTGTGTGTGTGTGTGCAGGACATAGATCCTTGGCAATCATTCCAACAGCAAGTCCTCCCATACTAGAAGCACTGTATATCTGTGGGATGCTTCTAGCGGTTCAACATCAGAACTTGTAATGGTGAACGATGAAAATGGCCACTTTTTTGAGAACCATACTAGAAACAAGATACCAACTTCAGAATGAGGGATTTTTTTAGCCAACTGATATGATAAGAGGATTTTTAATTGAGCTCGGAAGCAACTACACCCAGTCAAAACGAGAAAACTAATGAGTTCTCGACCGAAATCATCAGAAAATTAACCAGTAAATTGAAACAGGACAAAATCATGAGAGAATTCAATTAAACTGATCAAATTAAAAATTAAACATATCAATCAACAGAAGTGGCAGATAATAAACATCTCACATAGAAATTCAAATCAATCCACATCAATAAGGATCAGAAAGAAAAACAATCATTGTTTTCAGTTTCGTCACAAGAAAGGAAGTACTACATTTTCTTTTGAGGTCTTTCTTGGGAGGACTTGCTGTTGGAATGATTGCCAAGGATCTATGTCCTGCACACACACACACATAGATAGACACAAAAAGAGAAAACAAAGAAGAATATACAAACCCAAATTAATACAAATTTGCGATATATTAATTCCTGCAAAACACAAGAAATGAAGGAAAATTAGTTCGTTTAGTAAACAGCAAATCCGCTACAAGTATGAGAAGAAAGTACCCCAGTGAGAGAAAGAGAAGGAGAGAGATAAAGTGTTCGCAATTGAGCAGCAGACGAAAGCAAGCGAATTCGCGATCAGTGAGGGCAAGCCGATAGCCAATTGGGGGGAATTATACGTGAATATTAGGGTTTCGGATGTTTTAGGGAGGATCAGCAAGAGGAGCACCGCGACACAACGGCTATATTTTAAAAAACGAGCCGTTCAGATTTTCCTCTGACGAAAATATCCTCAAAACTTATTGTCCATAACGGGGAAGAGGTTCATGTCGGGGCCAGAAGCCTTGCCGGTGGTCCGACCCAATCCGAATGAACCTTTTTCAACACATCAAACGAAAATCTTAACGGCTTGGGTCAGACCACCGGCAATCTACTCTTGAATTATATAAAAATATTAATTATATAAAAGTGTAATCTACTAAAATAATTTTTTAAAATTTTTGATATCTATATGAAATTAAAAAAATATATATTTATATAAAAATAATAACTGGATTGTATCGAGTTAAATTATTATTTTTACGTCAAAATAATAATTAAATAATTTTGTTTGTAATAAAGAATTAAAAACAATTAGTTATTATTTTTGATCAAAATAATAAAACAACTGAATAATTTATGCGATATAAAGTGGCTCATAAAATAATTTTAATGGGTCAATTAAAAATAATTTTAATTAATAAGAAATTTTAGTTTAAATTTTCATATATTTTATTATTATTTTTTGTATATAAGTTTACTTCGAGTGGGTCCCTCACAATGCATATGCCCCTGGTTGAGAGTCCACTTATAAAACACCCCCATATTTCATGCCATGAGCCCTATTGGATTCTTTTTATTTCCCTTTGTTTGATTTTTCACATTATATTAATTTAATTGTAACCATTATATTCATTTATACTAAATCAAATGAGCTTTTATTTCAAAATTAGTCTTCAATATAATTTTTTAAAATTTTAAAACCCATAAAATATTAAAAGATAAACTTAATATTTTTTTAATCTAAAAGTAAATAAAATTTTAAATAATCAAAGTTTAATTTTAAATTTTTTTCCTTATGAGAAATATTTTTTTATATATCTACTAATTATATCAAGATTACTAAAAATACATATAAATTTTACCATATTTTAATTTTTATTTTCTTCATTCTCTCTTTTTATACCAAAAAAAATTATTCCAAATTTCACCCGACGGCCCAGATTTTCTATAAAGAAAACATGGATCGGGTAATGTGGAATGGCACAAAGAACACACCCTTATTTTGTATACATAATTTCTGTGCACAGCAAACACACACACAATGTACCGGTAATTTTTTTTTTTAACTTAGTAATGGAAAAAAAAATTCTATTAATGAAACAAATGTAGTTTCAGCTGTACATCTAGATTCGAAAAAATATATTTTTTTTTTTCAGATTTCGCGAAGCAAAAAAAAAACTACAAATAGTAACAGAAAAATAAATTTTACCTGCTCTTCACCTCTCAGCTTTCTCAAGAATGTACAAATTGGCGGTAAGAAAGGTTGCTAATGAGTGCCGGCAACAGTTCTCCGGTCCCAAGTCAGGCATCATAGCATCCCAAACGAATTAGAAGTACCTCACTGAGGAGGTATCACAAATGGGGTTGGTTTTGGACGGTTTGAACACCTCATCTATTATATGAGTGATTAGTGATTACTAATGTGTTAAATCAAGAACCTTGGGGTAGATCCATATTTTCTTGCCCGTGGTGGAGGGGGTGGTGCTGAGACTTGGAAAGCCGTTGCTGAATGTAGTAAGGAAAAAATTTATAGCTTCTGAGTTGCTAACTTTCAATTAATTTGCCTTAAACTCCAACCTGAATGGAAAAAGGTAATTTATTATAAATGGCCTCACATGTGGACCTATGGCAGTCTTGATTAACATACATGTATATATGGAAATGACATGATGATATATATATTCCAAAACCAAGTGGAAGAATCCCTCACGGGCACTATTGATGCCTGTTAGTTAGGCATTCCACTACCAGATGTGTTGTATTGTAGCTCTTATATGCAGTTATTGTTTGATGCAAACATTATTTGAGGATCAAGCGGACAAGTGAAACTTCTGCATTCTTTATGAGGAAATCTATACTGTCACGGTTCATAAGCTTTGAGTCTGAAATATAGAGGCAGTCCTCAGTTGCTCCTTTTTGTTGCTTTGTTTTGTTGTATCGATGATTTGTGTGCCTGTTGGCATGCATCTACCTATCTTCATATAGTTGACCATTTCTTTTGAAACTTTTATTGTTTACTTTTTGATTTGAGATTATTTTGGCATCGCTTCAAGTTTTTTTAACCATTTATGTATGTTAGGACTATAATTTATGGTACTAGTCTTGCCTTTGGGGAACGTGCATTCTTGTCTTAAAAAACATGTAGAACACGAAATGTTTTCCAATTAGTAGTGGATGAGACAAATAGAGGGATCATAAGAAAGGAATTCATGCCACACAGTCCGGTTTTTCTCCACTAAGTTGCCTAAGACCTAAAAAAGTGTTAAAAATTCAAATGGCATGCATATGGTGTACTCTTGTGGAATTCTCAATTCAGCGAACTGAATAATTTTTGAAGATGGATACATAGTGACCATGTGGAAATGACTGGAAATGAAGGAGATCAAATAATAGAGTTAGCACGTCTTTAACAAACATGCCGAAAGCATAAGCTGTTAATCATGTGGGTTAAAGTGTGGTACAATTATCCAATTAAATGCATGAACATATATAGATATATTTGGGAGTAATTTTGCATTCTGGTCATAAAGTTGTGAAAATTCTCTCAGCAATTTCATTGTTGGTGTTAAAGGTTAACATCAATTTAAGTTTGTATCTACGAGCCATGCTCAGTCAATTGTTGGAGCTCTCCTTTACTCTGATGCAATGTTTTCACTTTGATATTCATTGTTTTCATTTGAGCAAGTATTTTTGAGCATTTGCATGGAATTCTTCATGAAGGAGAAATAGACAAACGGGTTCAGTTTTTTATTGAAGGTTTATTTGCCATAAGAAAAGCTAATTCTAGGTTCAGTCGCCTTGAAGTTTCTCGTCAATATATTTTGATGCAATGTTTTCATATTTGGCATTGAAACCAAGATATTTAAAGGTGCTTTGAATGCTTGCATATGCAGGGCTACCCAAGTGTTCGACCTGTGCTGGACCTTGTGGAGTCAGAAGATCAGTTGACCCATGAGTACTCTCTCCTAGATGATGAGATTGACCGGGAGACTTCCCTAGGTATAACATATATTTATTCTATTGATCAGTATACTCAAAAGTCGAGGGAGCCTTTGCAGAATTTTAAAGTTGTGACCGTATGGTTTGGTGGCTATAGATTCAAGTTATGGAAACGGTCTCTTGTAAAATACAAGGTCAAACCGTGCACAACAAATTCTAAAATGGTCCAATCCTTCGCTGGACCCTGCGTAACTGATGCTTTGTGCACCAAGCTGCCCCTTAAGTGCAATAAAATAATTCCTTCATGTTGCATCCTTATACTATTTTTCAACTTTCAGATATCTTTAAGTTTGATCCTAATTTTCTTGAGAATGAGAAGCAATATGAAGAATTGAAGAAGTCTATAGTCGAGGAGGAGTCAGAGAAGGAGGATGGTTCAGATGCAAAGTTTGATGACAAGAGGAAGGACAAAAGATCGAAATCCAAGATCAAACAGAAACAAATCTTGTAAATCTTCGCAGAACAATATATTTGACAATTATGTCAAGTGTTGATTTTGAGGAAGCTAGGCACAAGCTGTTAAAAATTAAGCTTGAACCTGGTCAGGAGGTAACAATAGTTCTATCAATCAAAGGAATTATAAATTTCTCATTAGTTTCTGGGGTTAGTTGTGTTGTGTTGGAACCATTCCACTAAAGATGATTTTTTTTTCCTCTTTTTTTAGAGGGGGAGATATTTTGAATATTTTCTGCTATATAACAAAAGTTAATGTCTGTCTCACTAGTAGAATATTGTAAGAAATGCTTCTACTGAGGCTATAGAAAAACAATATGACTCAAATATAAACTACTGTGATTCGAATTTGTTCTGCAGCATGGTGAAGCCTCGACAGAGAAATTACATTACATTTTCTGTCTTTTCAAGCTAGTGGGGTTAGAATCATACTGCAGAAGATCGGTGTATATATTCCAAGTATCATGCATTTATGCACCGAATTTGTTTGATAATTTTGTAGATAGGTTTGCAATGAGATTTCTTTTTGCACCCTCATCAATAAAATTAATGGCCCATTTGTAGTAAAAGTTTCTCTTTCATATATCTGTATATCTGAACCTGTATCCATATTTGAGCTTTATGGGCACTAAAAAAGAGGATTCCTCTCCCTCTACATTTTGACTGTGTTGGAAGAAGGGGAAATTTCGTGACTATTTCGGAAAGGTTGGGTGACTTGTGTTGTTTTTTTATTGTGTCAAAGACTACAATTGTAATACTCATTTTATGAGAATTTTCGGTTAGCCATAGCTTTGTGTTTATAGTGATTTTATCATAATTTATTTCAATCAGTAAAAACCCGTCTATATCTCTAAGGTTTATGTAAAAAGTCAATTCATTATAGTTGATTATTTATTTTCACATTTTTCTGCAAATCGTTTTGCATGGAATGTCTCGGTTGTTTCAATTTTATTTTTTAAATACTGAATAAATTATGTCTAGGTTTATTGTATTGTCTGGTATGTCTGAACTAACTTTTGTGCAATTTATACAAGTCAGGCAAGTAATGTAGTTTTTACTTAAAAGGACAACTGCATGTATGAAGGCCCATATTCTCAAGTCTGAAGAGGTTCAATTGTATGTAGTTTTTTCCTGAATTGTAAAGAGTCTATTTTCGTGGTTTGTACCAATTACCTCTAGGTCTCGATAGAGCTACCTTATTGTTATGTTAAGGCTGGCCCTCTTAACGGCGACTTTGCTTACCCAGAAAAAGCTTCATGTTGTTTGTGGTACCAAAGGTCTTGGGCATGTTGTTGCATCTGTCTTGTTTATGTTGGTTCTGTATATTTCTATTATATGATTATTCAGTTGCTAGTGAGCGTGGAATTGACTCGTTTTTCATTTTTAATTGTCCTATGCAGATGGAGTTATGCATTACGTTGTTGGAATGTTGCAATCAGGAGAGAACCTATCTCCGCTATTATGGTCTATTAGGGCAACGGTTTTGCATGTTGAACAAAGTCTACCAAGATGACTTTGAGAAATGTTTTGTCCAACAATACTATAATCCCCCCCCCCACACACACACAGACACAGAGATAGACACAAAAAGAGAAAACAAAGAAGAATATACAAACCCAAAATAATACAAATTTGCGATATATTAATTCCTGCAAAACACAAGAAATGAAGGGAAATTAGTTCGGATAGTAAAGAGCAAATCCGCTACAAGTATAAGAAGAAAGTATCCCAGTGAGAGAAAGAGAGGAAGAGAGATGAAGTGTTCGCAATTGAGCAGCAGACGAAAGCAAGCGAATTCGCCATCAGTGAGGGTGAGCCGATAGCCAATTGGTGGGATTTATACGTGAATATTAGGGTTTCGGATGTTTTACGGAGGATCAGCACGAGGAGCACCGCGACTCAACGGCTATATTTTGAAAAACGAGCCGTTAAGATTTCTCTCTACGAAAAATATCCTCAAAACTTATTGTCCAGAACGGGGAAGAGGTTCATGTTGGGGCGAGAAGCCTTGCCGGTGGTCTGGCCCAAGCCGTTAAGATTTTCGTTTGATGTGTTGAAAAAGGTTCATTCGGATTGGGTCGGACCACCAGCAAGGCTTCTCGCCCCGACATGAACCTCTTCCCCATTGTGGACAATAAGTTTTGAGGATATTTTCGTCAGAGAGAAATCTGAACGGCTCGTTTTTTAAAATATAGCCGTTGTGTCGCGGTGCTCCTGTTGCTGATCCTCCCTAAAACATCCGAAACCCTAATATTCACGTATAAATCCCACCAATTGGCTATCGGCTCACCCTCACTGATCAAGAATTCGCTTGCTTTCGTCTGCCGCTCAATTGCGAACACTTTATCTCTCTCCCTCTCTTTCTCTCACTGGGATACTTTCTTCTCATACTTGTAGCGGATTTGCTGTTTACCAACCGAACTAATTTTCCTTCATTTCTTGTGTTTTGCAGGAATTAATATATCGCAAATTTGTATTATTTTGGGTTTGTATATTCTTCTTTGTTTTCTCTTTTTGTGTCTATCTGTGTGTGTGTGTGCAGGACACGGATCCTTGGCAATCATTCCAACAGCAAGTCCTCCCAAGAAAGACCTCAAAAGAAAATGTAGTACTTCCTTTCCTGTGACGAAACTGAAAACAGTGATTGTTTTTCTTTCTGATCCTTATTGATGTGGATTGATTTGAATTTCTATGTGAGATGTTTACTATCTGCCACTTCCGTTGATTGATATGTTTAATTTTTAATTTGATCGGTTTAATTGAATTCTCTCATGATTTTGTCCTGTTTCAATTTACTGGTTGATTTTTTGATGATTTCGGTTGAGAACTCATTAGTTTTCTCGTTTTGACTGGGTGTAGTTGCTTCCGGGCTCAATTAAAAATCCTCTTATCATATCAGTTGGCTAAAAAAATCTCTCATTCTGAAGTTGGTATCTTGTTTCTAGTATGGTTCTCAGAAAAGTGAGCATTTAAATATTGAAAATTTCTTGTTAGATTGAGTTGATTGAAAATCCTCATCTTTTTTCTTTCTGAAGTTATGTTATACGGTAACTCTATAGAGGAAACCTTGTTTGTCTGTTTGTTTTTTTTTTCTTTTTTGAATTCTCTTATTTTAATTGAGTGTGATTACAAGTTGCTTTGAGTGAGTTTACATTGGAATGCCTAACCTTTTTTTTTCTTCATTGGTCATAATACAGCTGGACAGATTCATACCAAATCGATCTGCTATGGATTTTGATTATGCACACTACATGCTAACAGAAGGGTGGAAGGGAAAGGAGAACCCAGCTGTGAATTCTCCATCGAGAGAAGCTTACCTGAAGCAGTTGAGGGAGGCATTAAACATGAACAGGACCAGGATTCTTGCATTCAAGAATAAGGCTCCTGCTCGTGCTGAATTATTCCCCCGGAAGTGTTTATCTCCACAACAGGCTAAGCCCGTGAGGCCTAAGCGTCGTATTCCTCAGGTGAGTGTCAATTTTCACCTCTATGCAATTTGTATTTATTTTGTTGCGTATAAATAATCTATGTTTTAGAGGTCCTTAAATTAGTCCTCAAAAGGGTTTGGGAAACTTGGAAAAATAAAAAAAAATTATCATCTTGACCATATAATTCAGTTCACAGTCCTTGAATTGTCAATCAATAAATAGATTGTGCTTGAATTGTTTTGCAGATGTCTGAACGTACTTTAGATGCACCTGATCTCCTTGACGATTTCTACTTGAATCGATGGATTGGGGTAGTAGCAACATTCTCGCCATCGCGCGGAAGCACTCAGTATATCTATCGGGATGCTTCTAGCGGTTCAACATCGAACTTGTAATGGTGGATGATGAAAATGGCCCCTGCTACTAGCGTCGCTTGGGCTTCGATGGAAAACATATTGTTGTTGGCCTAAACAACTCTGAAGTCTAGCTGTGGGATTCTACTGCCATTCGCCAGGTGGGACATAGTAAATATTTAGTCTATTCTAGAAAAAATTTCTGGTGTTTTGAATCAAATTTGTGATTTCTTATCAATTTCAATTGATTTGGTGATATCTTTCCTCACAATTTGTTCTATGATTCTGCAGCTGAGAACATTAAAAGGTGGGCACCAAACACGAGTTGGGTCGTTGGCATGGAATAACCACATACTTACTAGTGGAGGAATGGACAGTAGGATCATCAACAATGACGTAAGAATAAGGGATCACATTGTCGAAACTTACAGAGGGCACAACCAAGAGGTGTGTGGACTAAAATGGTCGGTCTCAGGCCAGCAGCTAGCCAACGGAGGCAGCGACAATCTCCTCCATATACGGGACAGATCTATGGCATCCTCAAATCTTGCCACCACTCAGTGGCTGCACAGGCTCGACGACCACACGACAGCTGTCAAAGCTCTTGCTTGGTGCCCCTTCCAGGGCAACTTATTGGCCTCTGGTGGAGGTGGTGGCGACAGGTGCATCAAATTTTGGAACACCCACACTGGTGCTTGCTTGAATTCTGTGGATACTGGATCCCAGGTCTGTGCCTTGCTATGGAGTAAGAATGAGCGTGAGCTGCTTAGCTCTCATGGGTTTACTCGAAACCAACTCGATCTTATGGAAGTACCCATCAATGGTGAAGATGGCGAGAGCTCACCGCCATACTTTCGAGTTCTTTTCATGGCACAGTAAATATTAAATGCAATATCTTCCAATTGCATAAATATGAATTCGAGCTATTTTTTCACTTTTTTTATGCTATAAGAAGTTAGCGTTGCTTTAAAAAATTATGTTGTCTCGTAGTCCAGATGGTCAGTACAAAGTGGCCTTCGCAAGGGTGATGAAACTCTCAGATTTTGGAATGTCTTTGGGACTCCTGAAGCTGCTAAACCTGCGCCAAAAACAAATCCTGAGCCATTTCCTAATGTGAATCGCATTCGATGAAGGTTGTTCTCTTAAGAAAACTCTGTATAGCTGGCAGAAATTCTGCAAAGTCAAAGATGTATATAGATATCTGTGGTTCTTCGGATTATTTGTATACATGATTATTTGTTGTGCTGTTGCTATGGTCATCAAGCATTTACAATGGGCATGTTATACATGTAAATCTTATCATCGATGCTACAACATTTTCATTTTGTATGGTGGAGGAGAAGATGCTGCTTAACACTCTTCCATCTACAATTTTTTTTTCTTTTTCTTTTTGGCAGAGAGAAGATTCAAGTTTTTTCAAGTTGTTAAGAGAAAAAGAGGAATGGTTTCTCCATTTAGTGTTTCGGTCTATTTCTTGTCACTTAGTTGTGACTTTGGGGAAGAAGCTCATCATCAGCCTAAAGAATTGTAATATAAGGAGGGCTCTACAGCTACATTGTCTATTGTACCTGGTAAAAATATAGTCTATTGTACCTGACAAAAATATAGTCTATTGTACCTGACAAAAACATAGTCTATTGTACCTGGCAAAAATATTTACATTAGTGTAAGATTTTGAATCCTTTTTTGGACTACCAACACTCTCTCTCCTCTTCTGATATTAACCTCTCAGTTATTATAATTCAATTAAAAGTTAAGGCTCTAAAAAAATATAAGGAGAAGAAAGCTCGAAGAATTGGATATGGGAAAGCGTGCTTCAGTGGAGAACCAAAAGAAAATACAATGTTGACCGGAATTTCTTTCCTGAATGAAACAGCACATTCGTGCTCCGTCTAAGTTCTTCGATCACAAGAACTTCTTCACGGGAGTGATCCCCAACAGCTAGTGACCCACTACTGATGCCCTCCCCACCTGCAATCTCCTTCGATGAGATCAGCGGCCAGCCATCCAGCCCCCACTAGTCCTCTGCTGTCAACCCTTGCTATCTGCCAGCTACTATTGTAGTATTTACATCTTATTTGTATTTGGTTTTGGATTTTTTTGTAAATTTCATACCTATCAGAAGCGTTGTCTTTTACTTCTAAAGCTGTTATAGATTTTCAGGCGAGGTTCGCACAATATTTCGTTCAAGTGATACTAGTCACTGGTAATTTTATGCGAGATTCATTTGAGAAAATATTGCGGCTGATATGCGTCTATGTCGCCTACCAATGTGGATAATAGGGACTCTTGAGCTCAGGCAAGCTTGAGGGGCACGTGTGTGAGTTGCACGCTTGATATGGACCGGAATGGTACATATTTGCTAATGTTGTTATAGAAACCTCTATAGAATTTTAGGGTAAGATTTTGATATCATTTAACACAAGAAGAACTGAATGAAAAGAGAAAAGAGAAATGAGAAAGACATTTAGTATCCGGTTGAAATTTAATTTGAGTTTCATTCATCGCCAAATTTAGATGTATTGTTATAACTTAAATATTAGGACGTATTATTAGTTGGTTATTCATTTTCTTGTTATATTTTCTCTCGTGTGGTCAATAGATGTGTTGGGGGTTATATTCAACCGATTATTTAGACGGGTTGTTAGAAGATATATCGGAGAGAATTATATTTATAATTGAATATTTTTATAGTAGATTTTTAAAAAAATTTATCCAATAATTTTTCTTTTAGTTGAGAATAATTTTTCATATCAAATATTATTATATAATTGTATATATTTGGTTGTATGATTTTTTTCCTTTGTATTCCCACGATGCTTAGTGGCCGACAATTGATGGAAGGATTTGGGTTCGTTTCCATTGCACAAGCGTTGTGTGATCCGAAAATCCCAAAAGTTTACAGTGTAATATTTTATTTGTTGTTTGAACTAGACCAGGCTGATACTTCCTCTTTCCTTATTTCTATAAGCTTATCACTGATATTACTTGTTCTTACCATCGACCAATATGGTGTGAACGTATCATTCATTGCCCTAAGAACCCACCATCACATCACGAAGCTTCTTTAAGAGAAACGATCACAGCCGATTGGGCATTGGATCAGCTGAAATGCGTGTCAGAAGAAGAAGAAGAAGGGAAATGATGAATTTATTGACATTAGAACTATTTTCATTTAAGCCTTCACATGTTCAGGGATACGAACACAATGATTTATATTAGGTCATTGTCTATAAGTGTTTTATCCAAGTTCAAGTGGCTGTATCTCTTAGTCAAGAGATGTAGTTTTTTTATATCAAATTTGAGATTATTAAATATAAATTTAACGGTTTATATATTTTATTAAAAAATAATTTTAATAAATTAAAAAGTAAAACAAACACACAGATCATTGAATTTGCATTTGATGACCTTGAACCCGTGACAAAGGGGGTGGGTTCTTTTGTATCCTAAAAATCAAACCATCACCGGTTTCTTTCATCACAATTTATGAAACATTTTCCTTCTTCTCCCCCAAAATGCTTTTACAACCAATAGTGAGTTTTTTTTTAATTTTGGGAGTTTGTACTCACCTCCCCCTTCCTCCCACCCAAATAATAATAATAATAAATAAATAAATAAAAATCTGTGGGCGTTTTGAATGAAAACATTTGGAAAAAAAAAAGAAAAATTCTTAAAAAGAGACAAATTATATTGGTTTGACGCTATAAAGCATTGTCTCCAAAAATAAGTGGAATTGCATAAAAGAAATTTAATTCAACCATATTTGTTAGAAAATTCAACTAAGAAACTAATTTATTATGATATAATTTTATCCGTAAAGATTATATATTAAGTAAGTCTATATATATAATAATAATAATTAAAGTCGTAGTGATTACTTGACTATAATATCTTAATGTTAGAATTAAATACTTGTTTAAACCGTGAGGAAATATATAGTAGATGATAGCAAGTACACAATAAGCAATCACAAACAATAAATGCACGATTTTTACGTGAAAAACTCCCTATGAAATGAGGAAGAAAAAAACCACAGGACACAGAGTTTGAAATTTCACTAGCAGCAGTTGACCTGTTACATAAACCCCAAATCACAAGAATCAATATCAACTAACTTTGTACAGCCCATACAAGAAATATAAAGAGCAAGAGTAGAGATAAAACCCGGCAGATGTTCTTCTCAACAGTAAGAACCTCGTACGTGTGATTACCAAAAACTAGAACTTGATTGAAAACCCAAACAGTGGCTCAAATCTTCCTCTTCTTCTTCTTCTCTCTCTTTTTCTTCTCTGGAACGGCGCTCAAACTGATTTGAATAACCTAAAAACGTAAAGTGCGCATTTCATATAATCGGCGCGCGCTCGAGCGCCTATCGATCATGCAGCGGGCGCAGGCCCGCGCTCGAGCGCCATTGGAGCGTAGGGCTTACTGGAATTTGCCACTCAAGCCCCATTCGGGTGCACAGCGAGCGGAGGCACACAGGAATTTACGGCTCGAGTACCCAACAAGCGCAACTCAATCTTTCTTCATGTAGTGAGGATATTTTATATCCATCCGCCATATCAAGTGGGTATGGGCCCACACGGGAATGACTCATAACCCAACAAACTTCCCCTCACGACCGTGTGGGGCCATTCATCGTCATCCCGAAAATTGAACAGACGATTTAATATATGGGCCCATTATTTAAAGCCCAACCCGAATGACTCAGACAACCAACAGGAGGAAGGTTAGAAAAACTCCCATAACTTCCTCCGTTTCATTTTGAATGAAACGTATAATAACGAAGTAGAAGTTAAAACGGATGAAAGTATTTAACCGAAGCAGTTATGAACTGAAAAGTAACCTTTTATAAAGGGAAGGTAATCCTCCAAGGAAGGGGACTTCTTTTGGGGGCTCTCTCTCTCTCTGTGTGAAATATTCCCACAAAAGAAAAATAATTAAATCTTTCTTTTTTATTCAAAAAAGGTCACTTGAACGTCGGATAACGCGTGAGGATCTAACCCCATTGGCCATTTGACTATCTTGTTTTCGTTTGGGTGTTGTGCAGGTTTTGGGTTAAACAAACAGAGCGACCAGTCCGGACCAGTAGCCGCAATATAACTAAATATTAGTAACATTAATAAATAAATAAAATATATGACGTAATATAATGAATAATATTAATAATATAATAAAATTTATATATAATTAATTATAATAAGAATATTAAAAAATAATAATAAATAATATTTAGTAATATCACTGTTATCTCACACCCCTTGCCGAATTTTCCTTTGTGCGTCGCTCTCTCTCTCTCTCTTCCCTAATTCTTCTGCACTCTGCCGGTTATAATAATAATAATGATAAATAAATAATATTAAGTAATAATATTAATAATATTATTAAATGATAAAACCTGCCACCTCACCCCATTCTGGATTCTTCCAACTTTTCCCTTTCTTCCTTCATCTATCACCCCCCCAACACACACACACAGACACAGAGATAGACACAAAAAGAGAAAACAAAGAAGAATATACAAACCCAAAATAATACAAAATTGTGAGAGAAAGAGAGGGAGAGAGATGAAGTGTTCGCAATTGAGCAGCAGACGAAAGCAAGCGAATTCGCCATCAGTGAGGGTGAGCCGATAGCCAATTGGTGGGATTTATACGTGAATATTAGGGTTTCGGATGTTTTACGGAGGATCAGCACGAGGAGCACCGCGACTCAACCGCTATATTCTGAAAAACGAGCCGTTAAGATTTCTCTCTGACGAAAATATCCTTAAAACTTATTGTCCAGAACGGGGAAGAGGTTCATGTCGGGGCGAGAAGCCTTGCCGGTGGTCTGACCCAAGCCGTTAAGATTTTCGTTTGATGTGTTGAAAAAGGTTCATTCGGATTGGATCGGACCACCAGCAAGGCTTCTCACCCTAACATGAACCTCTTCCCCGTTCTGGACAATAAGTTTTGAGGATATTTTCGTCAGAGAGAAATCTGAACCGCTCGTTTTTCAAAATGTAGCCGTTGTGTCGCGGTGCTCTTCTTGCTGATCCTCCGTAAAACATCCGAAATCCTAATATTCACGTATAAATCCCACCAATTGGCTATCCGCTCGCCCTCACTGATCGTGAATTCGCTTGCTTTCGTCTGCTGCTGAATTGCGAACACTTCATCTCTTTCCCTCTCTTTCTCTCACTGGGATACTTTCTTCTTATACTTGTAGCGGATTTACAGTTTACTAACCGAAACTAATTTCTCTTCATTTCTTGTGTTTTGTAGGAATTAATATATCGCAATTTTGTATTCTTTTAGGTATGTATATTCTTCTTTGTTTTCTCTTTTTGTGTCTATCTGTGTGGGTGTGTGTATGCAGGACATGGATCCTTGGCAATCATTCCAACAGCAAGTCCTCCCAAGAAAGACCTCAAAAGAAAATGTAGTACTTCCTTTCCTGTGACGAAACTGAAAACAGTGATTGTTTTTCTTTCTGATCCTTATTGATGTGGATTGATTTGAATTTCTATGTGAGATGTTTACTATCTGCCACTTCTGTTGATTGATATGTTTAATTCTTAATTTGATCAGTTTAATTGAATTCTCTCATGATTTTGTCCTGTTTCAATTTACTGGTTAATTTTCTGATGATTTCGGTTGAGAACTCATTAGTTTTCTCGTTTTGACTGGGTGTAGTTGCTTCCGGGCTCAATTAAAAATCCTCTTATCATATCAGTTGGCCAAAAAAATCCCTCATTCTGAAGTTGGTATCTTGTTTCTAGTATGGTTCTCAGAAAAGTGGCCATGTTCATCATTCACCATTACAAGTTCTGATGTTGAACCGCTAGAAGCATCCCACAGATATACAGTGCTTCCGAGCGCGATGGCCAGAATGTTGCTACTACCCCAATCCATCAGATTCAAGTAGAAATCGTCAAGGAGATCAAGTGCATCTAAAGTACATTCAGACGTCTGCAAAAAAATTCAAGCACAATCTATTTATTGATTGACAATTCAAGGACTGTGAACTGAATTACATGGTCAAAATGATAATTTTTTTTTATTTTTCCAAGTTTCCCAGACCCTTTTGAGGACTAATTTAAGGACCTCTAAAACATAGATTATTTATACGCAACAAAATAAATACAAACTGCATAGAGGTGAAAATTGACACTCACCTGAGGAATACGATGCTTAGGCCTCACGGGCTTAGCCTGTTGTGGAGAAAAACACTTCCGGGGGAATAATTCAGCAGGAGCAGGAGCCTTATTCTTGAAAGTAAGAATCCTGGTCCTGTTCATGTTTAATGCCTCCCTCAACTGCTTCAGGTAAGCTTCTCTCGATGGAGAATTCACAGCTGGGTTCTCCTTTCCCTTCCACCCTTCTGTTAGCATGTAGTGTGCATAATCAAAATCCATAGCAGATCGATTTGGTATGAATCTGTCCAACTGTATTATGACCAATGAGGAAAAAAAAAAAGGTTAGGCATTCCAATGTAAACTCACTCAAAGCTACTTGTAATCACACTCAATTAAGGTAAGAGAATTCAAAAAAGAAAAAAAAAACAAACAAACAAACAAAGTTTCATCCATAGAGTTATCGTATAACATAACTTCAGAAAGAAAAAAGATGAGGATTTTCAATCAACTCAATCTAACAAGAAATTTTCAATATTTAAATGCCCACTTTTCTGAGAACCATACTAGAAACAAGATACCAACTTCAGAATGAGGGATTTTTTTAGCCAACTGATATGATAAGAGGATTTTTAATTGAGCCCGGAAGCAACTACACCCAGTCAAAACGAGAAAACTAATGAGTTCTCAACCGAAATCATCAGAAAATTAACCAGTAAATTGAAACAAGACAAAATCATGAGAGAATTCAATTAAACCGATCGAATTAAAAATTAAACATATTAATCAACAGAAGTGGCAGATAGTAAACATTTCACATAGAAATTCAAATCAATCCACATCAATAAGGATCAGAAAGAAAAACAATCACTGTTTTCAGTTTCGCCACAGGAAAGGAAGTACTACATTTTCTTTTGAGGTCTTTCTTGGGAGGACTTGCTGTTGGAATGATTGCCAAGGATCCATGTCCTGCACACACACACACAGATAGACACAAAAAGAGAAAACAAAGAAGAATATACAAACCCAAAATAATACAAATATGCGATATATTAATTCCTGCAAAACACAAGAAATGAAGGAAAATTAATTTGATTAGTAAACAGCAAATCCGCTACAAGTATGAGAAGAAAGTATCCCAGCGAGAGAAAGAGAGGGAGAGAGATAAAGTGTTCGCAATTGAGCAGCCTTATTCTTGAGAACTCATTAGTTTTCTCGTTTTGACTGGGTGTAGTTGCTTCCGGGCTCAATTAAAAATCCTCTTATCATATCAGTTGGCTAAAAAAATCCCTCATTCTGAAGTTGGTATCTTGTTTCTAGTATAGTTCTCAGAAAAGTAGGCATTTAAATATTGAAAATTTCTTGTTAGATTGAGTTGATTGAAAATCCTCATCTTTTTTCTTTCTGAAGTTATGTTATACGGTAACTCTATGGAGGAAACTTTGTTTGTTTGTTTGTTTTTTTTTTCTTTTTTGAATTCTCTTATCTTAATTGAGTGTGATTACAAGTTGCTTTCAGTGAGTTCACATTGGAATGCCTAACCTTTTTTTTTTCCTCATTAGTTATAATACAGCTGGACAGATTCATACCAAATCGATCTGCTATGGATTTTGATTATGCACACTACATGCTAACTGAAGGGTGGAAGGGAAAGGAGAACCCAGCTGTGAATTCTCCATCGAGAGAAGCTTACCTGAAGCAGTTGAGGGAGGCATTAAACATGAACAGGACTAGGATTCTTGCATTCAAGAATAAGGCTCCTGCTCCTGCTGAATTATTCCCCCGGAAGTATTTCTCTCCACAACAGGCTAAGCCCGTGAGGCCTAAGCATCATATTCCTCAGGTGAGTGTCAATTTTCACCTCTATGCAGTTTGTATTTATTTTGTTGTGTATAAATAATCCATGTTTTAGAGGTCCTTAAATTAGTCCTCAAAAGGGTTTGGGAAACTTGGAAAAATAAAAAAAAAATTATCATTTTGACCATATAATTCAGTTCACAGTCCTTGAATTGTAAATCAATGAATAGATTGTGCTTGAATTGTTTTGCAGACATCTGAACGTACTTTAGATGCACCTGATCTCCTTGACGATTTCTACTTGAATCTGATGGATTGGGGTAGTAGCAACATTCTGGCCATTGCGCTCGGAAGCACTGTATATCTGTGGGATGCTTCTAGCGGTTCAACATCAGAACTTGTAATGGTGGATGATGAAAATGGCCCTGTCACTAGCGTCAGTTGGGCTCCTGATGGAAAACATATTGCTGTTGGCTTAAACAACTCTGAGGTCCAGCTGTGGGATTCTACTGCCATTCACCAGGTGGGACATAGTAAATATTTAGTCTATTCTAGAAAAAATTTCTAGTGTTTTGAATGAAATTGGTGATTTCTTATCAAGTTCAATTGATTTGGTGATATCTTTCCTCACAATTTGTTCTATGATTCTGCAGCTGAGAACATTAAAAGGTGGGCACCGAACACGAGTTGGGTCGTTGGCATGGAATAACCACGTACTTACTAGTGGAGGAATGGACAGTAGGATCATCAACAATGACGTAAGAATAAGGGATCACATTGTCAAAACTTACAGAGGGCACAACCAAGAGGTGTGTGGACTAAAATGGTCAGCCTCAGGCCAGCAGCTAGCCGGCGGAGGCAACGACAATCTCCTCCATATATGGGACAGATCTATGGCATCCTCGAATCTTGCCACCACTCAGTGGCTGCACAGGCTCGAAGACCACACGGCAGCTGTCAAAGCTCTTGCTTGGTGCCCCTTCCAAGGCAACTTATTGGCCTCTGGTGGAGGTGGTGGCGACAGGTGCATCAAATTTTGGAACACCCACACTGGTACTTGCTTGAATTCTATGGATACTGGATCGCAGGTCTGTGCCTTGCTATGGAGTAAGAATGAGCGTGAGCTGCTTAGCTTTCATGGGTTTACTCAGAACCAATTGATCTTATGGAAGTACCCATCAATGGTGAAGATGGCAGAGCTCACTGGCCATACTTCCAGAGTTCTTTTCATGGCACAGGTAAATATTAAATGTAATATCTTCCAATTGCATAAATATGAATTCGGAGCTGTTTTTTCACTTTTTTTTTATGATATAAGAAGTTAGCGTTGCTTTAAAAAATTATGTTGTCTCAGAGTCCAGATGACGGCATAGTGGCTTCTGCTGCGGGTGATGAAACTCTCAGATTCGGAATGTCTTTGGGACTCTTGAAGCCGCTAAACTGCGCGCCAAAACAAATCCCGAGCCATTTCCTAATCAATCACATTCGATGAAGGTTGTTCTCTTAAGAAAACTCTGTATAGCTGGCAGGAATTCTGCAAAGTCAAAGATGTATATAGATATCTGTGGTTCTTCGGATTATTTGTATACATGATTATTTGTTGTGCTGTTGCTATGGTCATCAAGCATTTACAATGGGCATGTTATACATGTAAATCTTATCGTCGATGCTACAAAGATTTTCATTTTGTATGGTGGAGGAGAAGATGCTTTTGCTAACACTCTTCCATCTACAATTTTTTTTTCTTTTTCTTTTTGGCAGAGAGAAGATTCAAGTTTTTTCAAGTTGTTAAGAGAAAAAGAGGAATGGTTTCTCCATTTAGTGTTTCGGTCGGTTTCTTGTCACTTAGTTTTGACTTTGGGGAAGAAGCTCATCATCAGCCTAAAGAATCGTAATATAAGGAGGGCTCTGTAGCTATATTGTCTATTGTACCTGGTAAAAATATAATCTATTATACCTGGCAAAAATATAATCTATTGTACCTGGCAAAAATATTTACATTAGTGTAAGATTTTGAATCCTTTTTTGGACAACCAACACTCTCTCCTCTTCTGATATTGGCCTCTCAGTTATTATAATTCAATTAAAAGCTAAGGCTCTAAAAAAATATAAGGAGAAGAAAGCTCGAAGAATTGGATATGGGAAAGCGTGCTTCAGTGGAGAACCAAAAGAAAATACAATACTCTCTCTCTCTCTCTCAAATCAATATTTTTAGGTGTATGAGCCATGTGAACAAAGGAAAGCAGTCAAGTATTAAGTAACAGTATTTTTTTAACAATTCACTTTAACAAGTGATGTTAGGCTTTGATCAGTTGGCAAGGACTAAACCCAATAGTATAGATTGATGAATAAATTTCAGTCATTGCTCAAAGGCTCATTCCCCCCTCCCCCTCAAAAAAGTTCTCTTCTTCCAAATGCATGGCTCTAAAGAAATGGACGTTTATAGGCCGACTAAAAATCCAATTCTTTCCCCCTACTTTCAGGTGCTCACACTAAAGCAACATATCTAAAACCTACCTCTTATAATAACAACAGAACGTTTTATTTATCCATATAAATTCATAGGCCTACCGTAAGTATAAATTGATGAATGATTTTCAGTCATCTATGTTGCTCAAAGGGTGAATAGAAAGGCTCATTCCCCTCTCAAAAAAATAAAAAGTTCTCCAAGAAATCATAAAATTCATAGGCCGGTTAAAAAACCAATTCTTTCCCCTTACTTTTTAAGTGTTAACACTAAAACAACATTCCTAAAACATGTCCCTCTACTCAGGGATAGCTCTAAAAGGAAATGCAAGCAAAACCGCGTAGTTGATAGGTTGACTAGAAAAACCAATTCTTTCGCCCATACTTTACCCAGGAATACCTCTAAAAGGAAATGCAAGAGAAACCATGTAGTTGACAGGTTGACATGAAAAACCAACTGTTTGGCCCATACTTTGAAGTGCTAGTACAGGGATGAAAAGAAAAAACAGAAATCATGGAAAAATCGGAGGAACCTTAGCAAACTTGTTTCTGAAAATTGAAGGAGACTCGGAAACCAAGATAGTTCTTTCTTCCTGCTTTGTAAAAACAAGTTAGTCTGTGGCTGAATTAACCAACATGCAGAGCTTAATCAAAAAGAAAAAAAAACACATTTGCACGAGATTTTCCCCTTCCCTTAGAGACTTCTGTACACATTAGCTTCCCTTTACACAGTCTCATCAGCCCCAGAATATTTCCAGTCCTTCAGTTCTGGCTAAACAAAGAGGTAAAAATATGTAGAACTACTAGAACAAATCCAACCCCCAAATAAACTTCACTATATTTTCATAACCTTCTCAAACAGAATTTGTTTCTCTTTATAGTTTTCCAGCCAAAAATTGAAGCTTGTGAACCAAAAAACCACCCAGAATCAACGATCATGTAAAGTGTTGCCTGAGGTATGTATCTTCGTGTACAAAAACAAGGCCTTGAGTAGTGGGAGGGATCTGGGGTTGTCCCACAGCATTGCCACTCTGAGTAGGAACACCAGGGCTGCCACTCCATTGACCGTCTTGGCTCTTCCCAGAAGTTAAGGTGAGGTAATAGAGGATTCCGAGGGCAATGCAAACAAGGGACAAAACAACAGCCCCAGCAAACACGCCTGGCTTCACGACAGAGCAATAGTAGCTAGAGTACAAGCTGTCCATAGTATGTTGGTCATTGAGGGCGGCACCACCCAACAGCAGGAGAAATGCAAAGACAAAAGAAATCCTACATGTTTGATAAATTCCCTCACCTTCTTGTATAAGAAATCAGTCTTAAAATGATAGCCTAAACCGTCTTTTTGATTGCATTACATACATAAATTAAAATATCAGTACTAGTATCGGTCGTGTTGGATACCAAATATTTTCTACGTGACCACATCAGTAAGCTACTTGCTAAACATATTATGCATATTTAAATAGTTTTAGTTAATTGTATTCAAAGGAATTAGTACTATAATAACATTTATTATGCTAGATAGTAACTAAAGGACAAAAGTAATGAGGAATAAAATTAATAAAAGTAATGGGAAATGAAAAGACAAAAGAAAACCTGCATGTTTGATAGATCCCCTCATCTTGTATCAGATATCATTCTTACAATGATAGCCTGAACCATCTTTTTTATTACATTTCAGGCATGGATTAAAATATTGGTACCAGTATCCGTGATATTGGACACAAAATGTCTTCTCCATGACCACATCAAATCTAAGTTATCTGCTAAACATATTTGCATATTTAAATGGTTTTAATCAATTATATTCAAAGGAATTAGCACTATAATAACACTAATTATGTTAGCAAGTAACAAAATAGACAAAAGTAACGAGGAATAAAATTAATAGATGTAATGAGAAATGCAAAGACAAGATAACCTGCATGTTTGATAAATCCCCCCTTCTTGTATAAGAAATCAGTCTTACACTGATAGCCTAAATCGTCTTTTTGATTGCATCGAAACATGGATTAAAATATTGGTACCAGTATTGACCGTATTGGACATAAAATATTTTCTCCATGCCACATCAAAACTAAGTTATCTACAAAGCATATTTTGCATATTTAAATGATTTTAGCCAAATGTATTAAAAGGAATTAGCACTATAATGACAATATTATACTAGTAAGTAACAAAATGGCAAAAGTAGTAATGAATAAAATTAATTCTATCAATAACTCAACGATACAAAACAAATATCACTAAAAAAATACAATTACTAACAAGTTGAATTTTAAAATATTGGTACTAGTATCAACCATATTGAACACAAAATGTTTTTCCGTGACCATATTAAAACTAAGTTATTTATTAAACATATTTTACATATTTAAATGGTTTTAGTTAATTTTATGAAAAGGAATTAGCACTATAACAATAATTATTATGCTAGCAAGTAACAAAATAGCAAAAGTAACGAGTAATAAAATTAATTCTAGTAAAAACTCAACAATAAAAATTAAATATCATTAAGAAAATACAATTATTGACATGTTGAATTTTAGACAACGGTACAAGACAATTATAAATAAAGGGAAAAATATTTTAGTGCCAATGGATTTTTTTAACAGTTTGGGATAATAAACAGAAAAGAAGAAGAGAAGAAAGTGCAGGGCTGAGCATGCGAAGGAGAACAAAATAATTTCAAGGGAAAATATTAGGCCGTAAATACTAATATTTTTTAATATCGTGATAAAATTATAATATGTCTTCACATTGAAAGTATAGCGTAATATATCGGCCAATATATCCAGAATACATTGAGTGTAACGAGTGCCTTTATAGCACAAGAAACATGCGGCGAAACAGCCCAAAAGCTTTAACAAGGTTAAAAGTATGGTTTTCATGAAGAGAACTCATCTCATCCTTCATGGCCTCTAGCCATTTCTCCTTGCTTTCGCCATTCACAGCCTCTTCATAGTCTTCAGGCTTTCCGGCATCAGTAAGCATAACATATTCACTGGGGAACAGACGAACGGATGGTCGTCTGTTCCGAGAGGATCGTCTAACAGTAACATGTTCGACCAGTTGAGGGATGGCTTCATCCTGATCATCATCGGGCATCATGACCTCCTCTCCAGTATCCTCAACTGCTTCAGGACCATAGTTATCGACTTTCAATGATACATGACGGACATCTTCGATACTTACTTTGTCTATCTGCTCATCATTACAATTTGCCTTCCTACAAATGTCTTCAATCGTCTCATTCTCATCAAAGGTTACATCTCTTGACCGGACAAGTTTCCTGGCAGCTGGATCATAAAATCTGTAGCCCAACTCATCATCTCCATAGCCCAGAAAGACGCACTGCATCATCTTTGGCTCCAATTTCGTCCTTTCGTCTCTTGGGACATGCGCGAATGCTTTGCATCCAAACACTCACAAATGATCATAGGCTGGGTCCACGCCCGTCCATATCTTCCCCGCCATTTCACCCATCAGAGGCTTACTCGGCGACCTGTTGATAATGTAGGCCGCCGTCCGGAGTGCTTCTGCCCAGAACGAAGCATGAAGCTTTGCTTCGAAGAGCATGCAGCGTACTCTCTCGAAGAGCGTATGATTCATCCGTTCTGCTACTCTATTCAGCTGTGGTGTCTTTGGTGGTGTCCTTTGGTGCCTAATACCACGTGATCGGCAGTAGGCATCGAAAGGTACCAAGTATTTACCGCCGTTGTCACTTCGGACGGCCTTCAGTTTCTTCCTCGTCTGACACTTCACAAGAGTATGGAACTGCTCAAAAGTACCAAGAACCTGATCCTTGGTTTTCAGTGGGTAAACCCACAGCCTTCTAGAACAGTTGTCAATGAAAGAAACAAAATACTGAGCTCCACCAATCGACTTCTCTTTGAATGATCCACACGTATCTTTGTGGATGAGATCACGCAGTTCGGTTTTTGGGGTTGATAAAACTCCATTGAAAGAAACTCTCCTCTGTTTCCCGGCTAAGCAATGGGGACACATCTTCATCCTGTCCTCCTTTGTCCCGATGATTAGGCCCTTCCTGGCCAAGTGAGACAGTCCCCGTTCACTTATGTGACCCAACCTCCTGTGCCACAAATTCTCTGTCTCCTTACAAGTTGCAACGTTCACATCTCCGACCATTGCGCAGACCTTCATCACATACAGGCCGCAGCACTTTTTTCCTCTCGCTGCAACAAGAGACTCTCTGGTCAGCTTCCACTCACATTCACAGAAGGTATTGCAATAACCTTCATCATCCAGCCGACTGGCTGAGATGACATTCAATCGAATATCGGGAACATGGTGCACATCCTTCAACAGCAGCTTTGTTCCATGATTAGTGACCAGAATGATATTTTCTCTACCTACAATCGGAGATGTTCCTTTATTGCTCATCCTAATTACTCTAAAATCTCCTGGAGTATAGGATGTAAACAATCCATTTCTGGACGTGACATGTAGGGTAGCGCCAGAATCAATTACCCAGCCAGATTCCATGTCTGTCAAGTTTGCCACTTCTCCTTGACATGTCAGTAGGAGATCCCCACTTGTGACCACTGAGACGGAGGACGTTTCCTCCCCACGTCCTTTGTCACCTTTCTCCTTCTCTGTATTCTCCCTCCTCCACTTGAAGCAATGCTTCTTTATATGACCCTTCTTGCCACAGTGATGACACTCCAGGTTTTGGTATCTGGACCGTGATTTGCTGCGACCTTTTTCTCCTGGTTTCTTGTGGAGACCTCTAATTCTTCCCCTAGATTCGGTTACCAGCACCTCAGAATGAGAGGACAGTGCGGTCTCTTGTGACCGTCTTGACTCATTCATGAGCAGAGAGACAATAACCTCGTCCAACCTTAAAGTATCCTTGTTGAATAGTAAGGTTGTGATGATATGATCATAGGTGGCCGGCAGAGAGGTCAGTAGAACCAACACCTTCTCCTCCTCCTTGAATTCATCATCAAGGATAGACATCTGCGTCAATATCCGATTAAATTCGTCTAAGTGTTTCTCAAAACTCCCTCATTCTGATAACCGTAAGCCATAAAACTGCTTCTTTATGTGCAATCTGATTGTCAGAGATTTGGACTTGTAATGGCTCTCCAACTTCTCCCAGACCTCCGCCGGATCAGTTAGGCCAAGAACTTCTTGGAGGGTGTTGTCCGCCAGGTACAGCTTAATGGTACAGTTTGTAAGATCTCTCTTGTCTTGCCATTCATTATCGGTTAGATTTTTAGGCTTTTTGTCCTTCTTCTTTAACGCCTTCACTGTCCCTTCTCTCGTTAGAATATTCTTCACCTTCTCTTGCCAGATAATAAAGTTGCCCTACCCGTTGAATAGCTCAACGCTGAACGGCAGATTCGTTGACGACGAGGATGCCATTAAAATAGAATATGGAACCTCTCTCTGATACCACTTGTTGGGGAAGAGGGCTACTGACTTTCCCACTCAAATAACACAGTAAAGAATATGAATGAATGAAGAAGAACAATGAACACAAGAATTTTTACGTGAAAAATCCTTATCAATCAAGGAAAAAATCACGGGACAATCCGTCCACCGAAACGTATTTCACTATGTGAGAGATTTGGGAACAAATTTTTCCGTTACACAGTAGAGACTAAAGAAAAATTGAAGAATAGAGCAACATCAACACATACACACGGTTGCTTACAGTTTCTCCTCCCTTCACCGTTTTTCTCTTGCTCTCTCTAGCACTAAGGCTCTACACCAAAAAGAATATCTCACACACACCTCTCAATACAGCAAATCATAATACTTGCTTTTAATATTAAAAATCACACACAGAGAGATTTAGGGCAATCTTCCATATAGAAAAGGACAGGATCAGTCCTTTCCAACAATATGAATATTCCCTGTCAAAAAAATAACTCCAGTATAACCGTCTGAGATCACGTATTTTCAGAAAATCTGCTGAGTTGATGTTGTACTGGATTTTCTAGCGGACGGCCAACCGTTCGATGTCCCCGTTATCCCCGAGACCGGTCAACACCCTTGTTGACCATCTGAAATTTGCCCTTCGGAATCTCTTGAGTGAACCCGGTTCACTTAACCGCCATACCGGTCAACATTGTTTGCCGGTAATGTTGACCGTCAATCCGGTCAACTTCATTGACCGTCGATCCGGTCAACTTCATTGACCGTCGATCCAGTCAACTATGTTGACCGAAATTTCTTTCCTGAATGAAACAGCACATTCGTGCTTCATCCAAGTTCTTCGATCACAAGAACTTCTTCACGGGAGTGATCCCCAACAGCTAGTGACCCACTACTGATGCCCTCCCCACCTGCAATCTCCTTCGATGACATCAGCGGCCAACCATCCAGCCCCCACCAGTCCTCTGCTGTCAACCCTTGCTATCTGCCAGCTACTATTGTAGTATTTACGTCTTATTTGTATTTGGTTTTGGATTTTTTTTTGTAAATTTCATACCTATCAGAAGCGTTGTCTTTTACTTCTAAAGCTGTTATAGATTTTCACGCGAGGTTCGCACAATATTTCGTTCAAGTGACACTAGTCGCTGGCAATTTTATGCGAGATTCATTTGAGCAAATATTGCGGCTGATGTGCGTCTATGTCGCCTACCAATGTGGATAACAGGGACTCTTGAGCTCAGGCAAGCCTGAGGGGCACGTGTGTGAGTTGCACGCTTGACATGGACCTGAATGGTACATATTTGCTAATGTTGTTATAGAAACCTCTATTGAATTTTAGGGCAAGATTTTTGATATCATTTAACACAAAAAGCACTGAATGAAAAGAGAAAAGAGAAATGAGAAAGACATTTAGTATCCGGTTGAAATTTAATTTGAGTTTCATTCATCGCCAAATTTAGATGTATTGCTATAACTTAAATATTAGGACGTATTATTAGTTGGTTATTCATTTTCTTGTTATATTTTCTCTCGTGTGGTCAATAGATGTGTTGGGGATTATATTCAACCGATTATTTAGACGGGTTGTTAGAAGATATCTCGGAGAGGATTATATTTATAATTGGATATTTTTATAGTAGATTTTTAAAAAAATTTATCCAATAATTTTTCTTTTAGTTGAGAATAATTTTTCATATCAAATATTATTATATAATTGTATATATTTGGTTGTATGATTTTTTTCCTTTGTATTCCCACGATGCTTAGTGGCCGACAATTGATGGAAGGATTTGGGTTCGTTTCCATTGCACAAGCGTTGTGTGATCCGAAAATCCCAAATGTTTACAGTGTAATATTTTATTTGTTGTTTGAACTAAACCAGGCTGATACTTCCTCTTTCCTTATTTCTATAAGCTTATCACTGATATTACTTGTTCTTACCATCGACCAATATGGTGTGAACGTATCATTCATTGCCCTAAGAACCCACCATCACATCACGAAGCTTCTTTAAGAGAAACGATCACAGCCGATTGGGCATTGGATCAGCTGAAATGCGTGTCAGAAGAAGAAGAAGAAGGGAAATGATGAATTTATTGACATTAGAACTATTTTCATTTAAGCCTTCACATGTTCAGGGATACGAACACAATGATTTATATTAGGTCATTGTCTATAAGTGTTTTATCCAAGTTCAAGTGGCTGTATCTCTCAGTCAAGAGATGTAGTTTTTTTATATCAAATTTGAGATTATTAAATATAAATTTAACGGTTTATATATTTTATTAAAAAATAATTTTAATAAATTAAAAAATAAAACAAACACACAGATCATTGAATTTGCATTTGATGACCTTGAACCCGTGACAAAGGGGGTGGGTTCTTTTGTATCCTAAAAATCAAACCATCACCGGTTTCTTTCATCACAATTTATGAAACATTTTCCTTCTTCTCCCCCCCCCAAAATGCTTTTACAACCAATAGTGAGTTTTTTTTTTTAATTTTGGGAGTTTGTACTCACCTCCCCCTTCCTCCCACCCAAATAATAATAATAATAAATAAATAAATAAAAATCTGTGTGAGTTTTGAATGAAAACATTTGAAAAAAAAAAAGAAAAATTCTTATAAAGAGACAGATTATATTGGTTTGACGCTTTAAAGTATTGTCTCCTAAAATAAGTGGAATTGCATAAAAGAAATTTAATTCAACCATATTTGTTAGAAAATTCAACCAAGAAATTAAATTATTATGATATAATTTTATCCGTAAAGATTATATATTAAGTAAGTCTATATATATAATAATAATAACTAAAGTCGTCGTGATTGCTTGACTATAACATCTTAATGTTAGAATTAAATACTTGTTTAAACCGTGACGAAATACGTAATAGATGATAGCAAGTACACAATAAGCAAGCACAAACAATAAATGCACAATTTTTACGTGGAAAACTCTCTATGAAATGAGGGAGAAAAACCACGGGACACAGAGTCTGAAATTTTCACTAGTAGCAGTTGACAGGTTACATAAACCCCAAATCATAAGAATCAATATCAACTAGTTTTGTACAGCCCGTACAAGAAATATAAAGAGCAAGAGTAGAGATAAAACCCGGCAGATATTCTTCTCAACAGTAAGAACCTCGTACGTGTGATTACCGAAGACTAGAACTTGATTGAAAACCAAAACAGAGGCTCAAATATTCCTCTTCTTCTTCTTCTTCTCTCTCTTTTTCTTCTTTGGAACGGCGCTCAAAACTGATTGGAATAACCTAAAAATGCAAAGTGCACGTTTTATATAATCGGCGCGCGCTCGAGCGCCTATCAAGCGTGCAGCGGGCGCAGGCCCGCGCTCGAGCGCCATTCGAGCGCACAGCGAGCGGGGGCTTTCTGAAATTTACTGCTCGAGCGCCATTCAGGCGCACAGCGATCGGAGGCACACTGGAATTTGCGGCTCGAGTACCCAACAAGCGCAACTCAATCCTTCTTAATGCAGTGAGGATATTTACCTCCATCCGCCATATCAAGTGGGTATGGGCCCACACGGGAGTGACCCATAACCCAACAAACTTTCCCTCACGACCGTGTGGGGCCATTCATTGTCATCCCTGAAATTGAACAGCAAGTTTCAAGTTTTCCCTTTTGTAATGCCTTAGTCATCATATCTGATCCATTTTCATCGGTCCCGATCTTTTCCACCACCAACGAACCCGTGTCAATAATATTCCGCACCCATTGATACCTCACATCGATATGCTTTGATTTGGCGTGAAAAGACGGGTTATTGTTAAGATGAATCACACTTTGACAATCGCAAAACAACACATATCGTTTCTGCTTGAGTCCAAGTTCCCAAATGAATTTCTTCATCCATAGTATATCCTTACTTGCCTCCGTAATAGCAATGAATTCCACTTCAGTAGTGGAGAGAGCAACACACCTCTGCAATCTCGATTGTCAGGAAACGGCTCCTCCTGCAAACATGACTAAATATCCCGAAGTAGACTTTCTTGAGTCAACATCACCCGCCATATCTGCATCAGTATATCCAACCAGAAGGCACGTTGCTTCCAAAGCACAAACACTTGTTTAGAAGTTCCTGAGATGCTTCTTGAATCTATTTTACCATGGACCAATGCTCCTTACTCGGGATTTGACAAGAATCGACCGACAACTCCAACAAAGATAAGCTATATCTGGTCTTGTACACACCATGGCATACATTAGGCTACCCACAGCTGAAGAATAGGGTATGCCTTTCATATACGCCTTTTTATCTTCAGTAGAAGGATATTGACAATTGCTTAACTTGAAGTGATTGGCCAACGGTGTGCTCACTGATTTTGCCTTTTCCATATTGAAGCGTTGAAGCACTTTCTCCACGTAGCTCTCTTGTGACATCCATAGCTTCCTTGATTAGCGGTCGCGAAAAATTCTAATTCCCAGAATTTGCTTTGTCGGTCCCAAATCTTTCATAGAAAGGACTTCCCAAGCTGTCGCTTTAACTCCGTGATCTAAGAAGTATTACGCCCAACAATCAGCATATCATCCAGATAGAGCAAAAGAACAACAAAATCATCCTCTGAAAAGTCTTGAACAAAAACACAATGATTCGAGGTCGTCTTCTGATAGCCCTGATTTACCAAGACAGATTTAAACTTCCTGTACCATTACCTTGGTGCTTTTTTCAAACCATACAGACTCTTCTTGAGATGACACACTAAGTTCTCCTTCCCCTTGACAAGGAATCCCTCCGGCTGTTCCATATAGACTTCTTCAAGGACACCGTGAAGAAACGTTGTCCGCACATCTATCTGTTTTACCTCCAGGTCAAGAACAGCAGCCAACCCGAGGACCACTCGAATAGAAGACATCTTTACCACTGGTGCAAAGATCTCGTCGAAGCCAATACCCTTTCGTTGATTGAAGCCCTTCGCAACCAGTCTCGCTTTGTACCTCGGTTGTGAGCTGTTTTCATCTGTTTTCAACCTGAAGACCCACTTGTTCTTCAATGTTCGTCTTCCCTTTGGCAGCCTCGTCAATTCAAACGTGTGATTTTCATGCAGCGATGCCATCTCTCCTTGCATAGCTTCCATCCACTCCGCCTTATGTTCATCCTACATTGCTTCCTCAAAGCATTCGGGCTCTCCTCTGTCTGTGAGTAACACATACTCCTCGGCCGACAGACGAGTATAGGGTCTTCGATCACTTGTGGATCATTGGAGTGGAACAGTCTCGATAGGCTCGGCAGTATCAAAAGGAATAGCCTCATCCTAATCACTATCGGGCATTACAGTCTCGTGATCTTCTTCATCTTCAGCATTGCCTTGACTTTCATTCTGCTGATGAATAGGTGTCGGCATAAGATCTGAATCACATGCCCGACTGTCATCATTCTTAGAGATAAATTCTGAATCTTTGCCGATATCCTCTATAGTCTCGTTCTCAACAAACACAACATCCCTAGATCGAACCAGCTTCTTCTCTATTGGATCATACAGTCGATACCCAAACTCATCTTTCCCGTAACCGAGAAATATACACTGTCTGGTCTTTGACTCCAGCTTGGTCCTTTCATCTTTGGAAATGTGAACAAAGACCTTACATCCAAATACCCGCAGTGATCGTAGGATACATCTTTTTCGGTTCATAACTTTTTAGGCACTTCTCTATTCAAGGTACAGTGTGGTGACAGATTGACAACATGAGCCACGACTCTCAAGGCTTCCCCCCAAAATGAGCTAGGGAGCTTCGCCTCCGAAAGCACACATCGGACCCTTTTCATCAAAGTCTCATTCATCCGTTCGGCTACCCCATTTAGTTGCGGTGTCTTCGGTGGAGTCTTATGATGACAAATTCCATGAGATCAACAATACTCATCAAATGCTCCGATGTACTCCCCACCATTATCACTTCGGATGCATTTCAGTTTCTTCCCCGTTTACCTCTCAACCAAGGCGTGAAAATGCTTGAAGAATATAAAAGCTTGATCCTTCGATTTCAGCGAATACACCCATAATTTTCAAGAACAATCATCAATGAATGTGATAAAGTAAAGCGCTCCTCCAAGAGTCTTCACCTTGAATGGGCCACATAGATCAATTCAAGAAGATCAGTCTTCCTTGTAGATGAATTGCCATTGAATGAGATCCGTCGTTGCTTTCCAACCATACAATGAGAACAAGTCTTCAGTTGAGCTGTTTTTATACCCCGAAGGCAATTTTTCTTCGCTAAAAGTTCAGGCCCTTCTCACCCATGTGACTCAACTGACGGTGCCACAAATCTGAAAGCTCCTCATCTCTAGCAATATGCACATCTTGCGCTGTAATCGAGGCTTGCATCACATACAAGTTAAAAACTTTTCTGCCCCGAGCCACAACTAAAGACCCTCTAGTTAGCTTCCATGCTCCTGCGCAGAACGTGCTACAAAAGTCCTCATCATCAAGCTTGCCAACCGAGATTAAATTCAGTCGAATATCCGGGACATATCTAATATCCCTCAACAGTAACTTGGTTCCATTATTTATGGTGAGACACACATCACCATAATCAGCAATACGGGACATACCTTCATTGCCCATTTTCAACACTCCGAAATCGCCAGGAGTGTATGATGTGAAGAACTCTTTCTGTGATATGACATGAAGTGAAGCACCACTATCCACCACCCAGCTTGTCTCAAGATCAGCCAGATTTACCACCTTATCCTCCTGGCACACTAGTCAAAGATTACTCCCAGTAACAACAGTAGCTCTTTCTTCATCTCGAGTATTGTCAGCCTTCTTCTCATTACTCTCAGTATTCTCTCGCTTTCACTTGTAGCAATGTTTCTTGATGTGTCCCTTCTTTCCATAATGATGGCACTTGAGATTTTGATACCTCGATCTGGATTTGCTTCGACCCTTCTCAGCAGGCTTAGGACCACGCCCTTTATTTCTTCCCCGCGACTCGGAGACTAACACTTCAGAGTGTGTAGAGGAAGTACCATGTGGTCGACGTCTCATCTCTTCATTCAACACCGCTCCCTTTGCTATCTCAAGAATTATCATGCCGTTTGGAGCTGCATTGGCTACAATAATCTTTACTACCTCCCAGGAGTCCAGTAAAGTAGTCAAAAGCCACAAACCCAACAGTTCATTATCAAATTTAACACCCATGTCACTCAATTGATCAACACATCTCTGAAACTCATTTAAGTGATCGGCGATAGACGAGCCCTCCTTGTACCTCACTTGCATAAGCTCCATAAGTGAACAATTTATTATTACTGGTCTTTGAAGCATAAAGTGTTTCAACTTTCTGCCACAAAGTTCTTGTATGTGTCTCATTCCAAATGTGATTATATACATTATCATGCCACCATTTATTTGATTAACAATGCCACAAAATTAGAAATTTATTTGACCTATACTGGATTCCCTGGTTCAAATATAAGTGTGAATGACCTATACCTCATTCGACAATAAGCAACATGAATTTCACTGTTCAGATTATCACAGAATTCAGCACATGGATTCCATTGAATACAACTCTTGATTCCACTGAATCCAAAATTCATGAGTTATTAATGACAACCAGATATCAAAAGAACGTCCCCGGACCTTATTTCGCCACTATGAACCAAATGCCATGTATATCCCCGACAAATGGATATTTGCACGGGCTGATCGATGCTCGCAAGTTTATCCTCCAACCATGATCTATGGTCCACGAAGACTCTGCCCAACAAAGTGCAGACGTCTTACCAACGTGCTCATCCTTTAACTCAACCAGGTATGGATGATCTCACTCGCACACTTATCATCTGATTTCAATCAGTACGGATGATCTCATCAACATACTCATCTTCCGACTTGACATGGTATGGAAGACATCTCTATGTGTCAAACACAACATCTCCCTCCATGATATCCTCGATATCATAATCTACGATGATAACATTGCCATAGGCATCCCATCACACAAAACAATATACCTCAATGATACGAAAATTAGTATTGGATAAGTATAGAGCATATATATATATACACACACACCCAAACACACGTACATGCTCATACATATGTATACAGTCTTCCATGTAAATACAGGACTGATTATATACGCCATTTCAACCGGAAGAGCACGAGGTTCTGTTCGCTCACCCATTTTGATTTTCCCATACTCTCTGTTTCTCATCCGATTCCAACATCCGATATACAAACATAAAACACAGTTTTCATATTTAAGCAAAGGAATCCATAACATGAATTAATCCAAAGCCATGGCTCCGTGTGACTCCCTGATTCACTGTTCCGAAATCGGTAACCCAGAACAGAGCATTGTCCTCTTTTTCTCTTCTCGATTCAATTTCCACATGCAACACAAATTTAACAGAGAGAGGACGGATTGGTTACAAAATAACGAGAGTTTCTTACAATTAGAGGAGAAGTGACAATAAAGGGAAATCAGTTGTCTGATTTACCCAATTCCTGAATCACAATTAGGGTTTTACGACGGCGCCGGCTTCAGCATAACTGCGGCGGCAGCTTCAAAAAGTCACGGGGACTCTTCTCTCGGCACAGAACGATTACGGAAATGGCAGCAAAATCGAACGAAGAAGGCGTCTCGGTGGCGGATCACAGAAGCCGTATAGTAGAACCCTCCTCTGCTCGACTCTTCCTCCTTCCCACATACCCACTGGAGCCGTGCTTATATAGACCCAGGGAGTGAAAATCCTGAAAAGATAGACAAAATCAAACGGTTGAAATGGGGAAACAAATTTGTTAGGGTTTTCTCGGCCATTGGAGATTCAAACGTAATAATGGAACGGCCAAGTTTTTAGAGGATGCTGAGAGAGGGAGATGTGGCTTGGAGGAAGTTCATTATGCCTGTTTCTTTGTAAGAATTTTAAGTTTAATCTCATCTTCATCCCTATAGCGGGTTTTTGAGGTCATATTGAGTAAAATAGGATAATTATAATTATTTTATTTCTAAATAAAAGCTTTAATTAAAGTGAAAAAAAAAATGAATGTAATCCATCTCAAATGAGTTTGCTAGTCGGTTGTGTCTCCTGTGTGTTGCGGATAGAGTTTCCTACCGGGGTCATCTTAGTGTAGAGTGATACCAATTTAGTTCACCCAACTCATGTTACCTTCTACTTTCTAGCCTTGTAATAAAAATCAATGAGTACTGTTACATGAAAAGTGTTGGGTCCCAATATACGGGCCCATTAAAGGACGGCCCAAGGAAAAGGCCCAGAAAGGCGCCCGCAAGCCAAGAAAGCCGTATAGCCCGAAAAGCCCAAAACAGAAGCCAATGTTCCAAAGGCCCACGGCCGTAGCAGACGTCCGAGAGGTCTCAACAGCTCACAAGGAGACCCGAGGACTCTCCTCAAAGGATCCTTCGCGGACTGCCCTCTCCAACGAGTCCGCGAACCCGCACAGTCACAGGGAACGCCACACCTAGACGAGGACTGCTCATACGCGACCGGGAACGCCAACTAAGCAACTTTGCCGATTCCCAAGGAACCTGCAACCACTGCCAGTCGCCGTCTCAACAGGGCACGTCTAGTCAAATCGAGACTGACATTCAGACCCTACGCACACAGGCCTACCAGCGGCGCCAGCCACGTGCTCTCCCGCATGTCAGCAGCATTAAATAGAGCCAGCAGGACAGTGGACGGTTTCTCAACCACCCGTTGGCCGCCACGTGTCTCCTCCCCAATAGCTCATTCTCCCCTATAAATACCCGGCGAGGCCCCATTCAAAGGGACCTCTAGACGAACTCTCACTCTCACTGAGACCATCCCAAAAGAGGAAAAAACCCCACTCTCACTCTCGGCCACTTAATCCCTCA
>BSYO01000024.1:2966729-3007713 GCA_033239525.1 Nepenthes gracilis | reverse complement strand
AGCTCCATTCCTTCGCCCGCCGGAGGAGGGTCGATCAGTTGGGCCGGGTCATTGAACGCCGAGGCTCTTCGCCACCAGGGACGCCCCGGCTTCCCCTTCGCTTTCACTCGAACCTGACGCAAGATCGAGAGCGCGCCGTCCTCCGTAGATGTGGCCAAACCTTCGGGGAGCCTGTATTCCGAAATGGGCTCCACGAAGATCGCCGACGACTCCACTAGCCCTCGCCTCCGATATTGGCTCAGCGCGAAGAAGAAACGGCCTCTCCGGGCCCTCAAGAACGACTGATCCATCATCGTCGCCTCGCAGAACAAGCGGGTGGATTCCCAATCAGGTAGAGACTCCACCTCACACTCATGAAAGAAGCTAGTCCCGCGACCAAGTCAACGACGCTCGGCGGTTTCCCCTCGCGGCTGCGCTTGCCAGATCTCTTGGCCAAGGCTTCCACCACAACGGAAGGGGCGGCGTGATCTCCTCCTCGGACCTCCTCAAAGAAGTCCCTGGCCCTTAGCCTCTTAAGGGCGGTTAGTCATCACCACGTTACGATGACTCAAAGAATGAGCATGACTTTCCTCTCGATCCCCTGACGGTGGAGGAGCTGCCAGATCTCGGACCTTCCTTACCGGTCCCATCACCCCTGGCCAGAGGTCCCCATCTACAAAGTCTCGAACGTGGACGGAGGTAAGGAAGTAACCTAAATCGAGAACTTCGCCTCTTCGCACTTGATAGTAGATATCACGCCTTCGACTCGACGCGACGCCCTTGGGGTCAGCTTCTCCCGAGAATACTCAAATCGGGCCCCACATCTCAGGAGCTCCGGAGTCGTGGAGACTCGCAAAAAGAAGAAGGGCTCCTTCCGGCCCTTCAATGAGTCGTGGTTGGTGCCGCAAAAGCGAAACCCCGCCTTGGGGGACATCGACATCCAATCCTCCGATTCCGTAAACCGGAAGATTATCCTCGCTGCCTTGGCATCAAAAGAGCTGCCGTGAAGAATGGCAAAAATGCACAAGGATACCAGATGGCGCAGGGCGTTAGGGTGCAGCCTTGCCATCGGAACTCCTAGCTTGTCCACCACCGCATACAGTGTGCAGTTCGACGGGTAACGAAGCCCCCCCTCAGATGGTGCTCTTACACCATAATGAAGCCCGTTGGGGGGGCATTGGCTCTATCCAGTGCGTCAGGAGCACGGTAACTCTAATTGCTGGGAAGACCGTAATCGACTATGAGAGAAGCAATGTTCCCAGCAGTCAAGACGGACTTGGTGTTGTGAACACCATGACGCGCGGCTCTAGGAGCTTGGGAAGAAGAAGAGCTTTCTCTCTTTATCGCCATTTCTCTCTCAGAAGACGCAAGTACGATTGTAGGGAAAGTTTCCAGCAGAAGAAAAGAAGTGAACCCTGATTGGTTTAAATAGGCAATGGAAGGCCAAGAGGCGGGAAACCAAAACGGCACCGCCACAGGCGATCACGACACGTGGTGGCCTCACAACGCATCGCAAGATCCGAAATCGTCCGCAATCATGGCCAAACGCCAGATCGACAGGCGCGTCTCTTCATCCGACTGGCGAGGATCCACGCTGGCGCTGGCGCATTAAATGAAGGCTCACGATAGTGGAACCCATGAAGAAGCGCACGGTAGCACAAAACCGAAAAACGAATCATAAAGCAAGAATTACAGAAGGCAAAGCAGTGCAACAAAATAGCAACTTCCATTATATTAAATCCCGTTACAATGGTTACAAAACAAAAAAGAAAAAGAGAAGAGCACGACGATGACGAAAATGGCTAATGGTCCCAGTGGCCAGTGGAAGAGCTTTGGACATGGTATTCCACCAACCGATCACGAGTTCTAGCGAGCGAGTCATGAGGATCTAGAACCCCCACGCCGAAGCTTGGATCCTCCAAGAGGCCAGCCTTCTGGCAGCCTAACGGCCGTCAAGTAAGTCTCCTCCAAGGCAAAGGTTCACTACTCGCCGAAGCCTCATCCTCAGCTCCGACCACAGCCCGGCGACCTCAACCTCGTGTCATTTCTTGAGTCGCCGATCTCTTCTTCAAGCGCCAATGCGCGGCCTCGCGATCCACATCGGGCGTCATAAGGCGAGTGATCCCGCCTCCGCCCGCAGCCTCGACCTCACCATGTCGCCGCTTGAGTTGCTCGGCCTCTCCTTCATGGGCCAATACGCGGCTTGCGCCCCACATCGCGCCCACTGACGTGTGGCCTGGCCTCCGACTCGGCCCAAGCACTCTCCAAGTGTGCGACGCGGGCCCTCAACGACTCCATCTCACCCGCAGCCGCCCCGTCGTGGCTGACCTCCTCGAAACCCGAGGCGCTCCCCCGACTCGAAAGGGACCCGGAACCGTGGCTTCGAGCGAGCCCCCTTGAGGTGTCTGGCCTCAAGACACCTGGAGCGTGAGAGCCAAACTCGGACTCATCGGGAGCTGCCCGTGTCGCTAGAGGTATCTTCTATTGATTTCGCAGTTAAGAAAATACGCACAGAAGAGCAAACCGCCAATAAACGTGCAAGTGCGAAGGAGTGCCGAGTTCCAGGAGAAAACGGCGTGTTTAAATAGGCAAGTTTTCTCCTGAAGAGGTGGCAACTCCAAAAGACAGAAAGCATTAAGGCGTGGCCAATGGGGATTTTACACGTGGGAGGCTCCTGGGAATCTCTTGCGTTCCAAAACGAGGCTCCACTACGCGACGTCTCCTGACCGCGCAGGAATTAACTGCTGACAGAGACTCCCCAAGCTCTCACAGAATGACACGTGGATCCTTAGGGCAAAACGCCTGGCACCAGAAAAATGCGCACAAAGACAAGATGAAAACGAAGGCGAAAAGAGGCTACTTCTTTTATTAATCAATACTTCTTACAAAGTACAAAGTCCACAACAATAAGGCTGCGAGAAAGACGAAAGAAGACTACGGTACGAAACCCCGTATGCTCCTGTACCATGTCACAGATGAGCTGGGCGAACGCAATCTACATTAGATCACCACGGCCAGAGCCGTCGGTGGTTCGCCGAGCGGACTGGTTTGGAGGCGCAGAGCATCCCCCGGTGGAAGTCGCCGAGTCCAATCCACTGCATGCGGAAGCACCGAGGCCAGGAAGCACTCCCAGGAAAGTAGGGTGAGAAACCTAGCTTCCACTAGAGGGCTACCGACTCGAGATCCTTCCGTGGTCAAGGCGCCTGTGACACGTGGGAAGAGCACTGCGAAAGCCTTCACCTTACAGTGAAGATACCCGGCAGGGGAATCCTCCAAGGGTCCGGCCTGCCAGCCAGCCACACCGGAAGGGAGCACACGGTGATGCCAGAATGGCCGAGCCACTCATTAGCAAAGAAGGCAAACTGCAGAACGAGGGTTACGATAGTCTTCATCAAGAGCTTTCAGCATTCAACATCCATCCAACCCTTTCTGACGCTCGCCAATGGGAAGCCAAAATCTTCTCATCAGCTCGGTTGGGTCAAGGGATGAACTCAACTTGCTTAAGTGCCCATCCTATTTATGGGCAAGGCACAAGCCATCTTCTCACCCAACGCAACACGACATCCAACAAGCGTCTTTCGTGAAACAAGGAAGACCGTTGAGACGCAACCTGGCGCCTTGAATCTCGCCCGACGAAGGACGGTCATGTGCAATGAAAAGCCTCGCCTTGGCTCTCGGGAAGACGCGAACTCGGGAAACGACAAAAGGTAGCGCACGAGGCAGGTGTGAGGTTGCGTAAATGGGCCGAGGACATGCTGGCCCGACCACCGGGTCGGCCTCGCATGGGGGCTAGTGTCGGGTCTCATGTCCCTGCCCATGAAGGATCGCTGCCCATGAAGAAACTCCGCTACCACGAAAGGTCCAAAAGCCCACGTAAAATGGTCACCCCTGCCAAATGTCAAGAACGTGATGCAGAGCTCCGTCATGCGAAGATAACGGCATCCTCGCAACGATGCATGCAATTGCCGAAAATCCGGCGGGAGGCGGGGGCGGCTAGCCAATAGAGGGAGCTGCCAGACAAAGGTCAACGGCCTCCTCACGCTGTCATAGTAAACAACCAATCCCCTCTCGTGGGAAAAATCGAGCGTGGGCCGGTAACGCCGTGCTTCGTGCCATCCACGGCAAAGGACAACCGCATGGACTGATCGGTCCACAATAAAGGGACTACCAACACAAATGCCCTCGCAACGAGCATTTTGGCGCGAGAGTCCAACAGGAGAGGCCTATAAGGGTCCTCACACCCCGCAGAGAAGGGGATCTCTCTCTCCTCCACCCCGAGCCTCTCTCTCGCGCCCGAATCTCGAGCTCTCTCGAACGTTTTTTAGCATTCTATCGATCAAGAGCCCCGATTCCAACGACGACCATCTGACATCAGCCCTTCTTCTCTCGCCCGATCACAACAAAGTAACGAGCGGGAATCAAGATCATCTCACCTCCGCCACATAATAGCCGCTTTTTTCCTCTCTCAACATCTCCTTAGATTACGGAAAGTTAGCCACCCGTCATGGCATCATCGCAGGCCTGTGCCTTCCACCACTCCGCTCACCGCATTCTCCATATCATCGCACAAGCTGCCTCTCACGCCACAACATTCCCGCGCATCACTCTTCTTAGCGCGCGCCATTTCCGCTTATTATGGAATTTCAATACTTGAAAGGGGTGAGTGACCAGGAGAGAAATCCGGCCGACTCCCCGACTTGTTTGTTGTTTGCTCAGATGTGCGGCAGTCCGCGTTCATGAGAGAGAGACCGACTCCTTCGATCATGACGCCGCGTCTCTGCTAAAGAATCCAGCGCCCTAACTCCGCACGATAACCGCACTCCAGGACGCAACAAATTTAATAACGTAAATAATAATTATTATTTTTTATAAGTAAAATCCCCAAGCCCCCCTTCCAAAGATAGCCTCTAACACAAGTTGGATGGAGAATGACCACATTGCTTTGAAAATATAGATTTGACAACATATAAAGCATACAGGAGCATTGAAAAGACATACTTAAAATATAATTATATGATATAATATTTATCTATTTATCAATATTAACAGACCCATATAAAAATAAATTAATAAATAAATATTATATTAACTAAAAATGATACAAGACGTTTCTGATACAATATAGTCTCATCATTTTTCTTAGACGGTCCTTGGTTTTGGGATTATCGACTTATAAGGTCCCCGAAATAGTTCTTATACAATATGAAATGATGTTAGGAAAACACCGTTGGATGATACTATATATCCATCAAAATTAGCCAACTTACATAATAATAAATAAATAAATAGATAAACGTCACATTATTCGAGAATATCCTAAATATTTCCCTTACATTATAACATCATCCTTCCAAAGGGTTAGAGGGTCCTCCGGTTCGTGATCCTCGGCTTAGAAGGTCCCTAATATTAAGGGATGCCACCGGGGACGTATCATCTCATCTGTGCGTCCATAACAATGTGTCCACACAAGAATAGATTAATGAACGATGCATCATTCAAAGGTGTTCGTCGGAGCGTTGGTGGATCCTGCAATTTGTGACTATCTACTTTGAGCTGTCACAGCAAATTCAGATTAAATACGACGACATGAGATTCCAACTGATTTTCATATGGGAAGGCATGGATGCAACAAACCGAAGGATATCCGGCTTCCCACTAAGCCTCGGCCGATGATCTCCTGAGTTAGCAGCTAGGATCTCAAGGAATTTTGCAATATTTGGCAGGACAATCTCTCTGCAATGCAGGTGTAGTAAGGGGACTTTCGACAATACGCTTCCTTTTTGAACATCAAGGCCCTCAGGGCGACGCAGCTTGTAAGGTTCTCCGCTCGTCGGTTCGATGTTAACTTGAGGTGTTTGCTTCCATCTTTTATGCACAAACCACCCGTACTTATAGTCACCCACGATCGGTGTGGCTAGGGCTTCAGCACAGTGGACGCGGAGCTACAAGAACAGAAATGCAGGAATGAAAGAGATTGAATTGATAAGATAGACCAAGAAACAGCAACAAATGAAAGATCAAGAAATGACACAAACAGGACATGGTCAAGAAGCAAAGCAACCGAGACTGACCGAACCAGGGCCGGGGGTGTGCGATGCCAGAAATGCCCCAGCAACTCCAATGCACTTCCCCATTCTTAGATTTAAATCCGACGGTGGATATTTAAAATTTAAATATCATCATTTGGATCATCCTTATCCAAAGGATGAGAAAAGACTTTGAGGCACTGCAGTGCTTCACGCATCGCAGCCCCTCGGTCCGACCAAATTCCATGAAAAGATGAGTCCTATTAGTGTACTTCGTATTTCGTTTTATCATTACTCATATTCCCAACGATGATAAATTTATACTGTTGAGTTGAACGGTTAAGATTATAATAACATATATTTTTCTTATATATCAAATTATCTGATTCTCATTTAACTTTATTTTCTTTCAAGAAGTGAACTTATAAATCAAATTCAACAAATTTGGAACAATATTTGTAAGAAACAAATTATTGAAAAAAACATACTTTCAACCATAATTTTAGAAAATTAAATTTAACATAAGATTTGAATCTAAAAATACATACTTCATCTTATAGAAATGTTGTTCTGAATATATTGAATTAGATGGAGTAATGTTCAATTTTAAAAGAAAAAAAAATTAAATGAAGGTTACATAATTTGGTTAGGCAAAATGTAGTTTCCCATTTAATAATCATAACCGTCAAAATTATCACAATAAAATCATTAACGTTGAAAATATGGAAAACTGCAATGACGCCGGGGGAGGAAGTGTATGTCTGATCTCAAAAGTAGAGCAGTCCTAGCTGGCCATTTGAGTTGCAGAACGTTACAAAAAATTTGAAGGCATTCAAAATCTGCCTGCCTAGAACAGCGGGTGCTCACACTTGAGACTCTCCGTGAGGCTTCAAGGCATAGATAAAAATATTGGTACGATAAAAGCATCACCATTGGTCAAGATCATACCAGTCTCAGCCATATCATTTATATCCATATCAGTATCGGATATATCAAATAATATATATCAGTATTCAAATATATCTAAAAAAAATTATAAAAATCTTAAACAAATAAGGTTGAATTGGCCGATAGATCGGGCAAATATCGGGTATATCGACTGACATTTTAAATATCGGTCGTTGCATCAAAATAGATCTTTGATATTATAACATATCACAATATTATTGTGATCATGGATGAAAATATTGGGCAATACAGTATATATATCAGTCGATATTAAAAATATTAACCGATATAGCTCTGATACCGATATTTTTATCTATAGTCACGACATTGAAAAATATCGATGTTAGAGCAGCCTATACTGATATATATAGGTTGATATTTACTTCAATGCCACAAGGTGGAGGTAGAAGAGCGGGAATTTCAACAATACCTGGTGTTTTCGGCTCGTATGTGGCTGTAACTCAACCCACGAACACCCATTGATTGTAGGGCCGAGCACCCGATATTCAGTTATTGCCTCATGGGAAGCTTCAAAACTCGAGCAATCGGCCATGATTACTCTCTCTGTCTTCCCATCATTAAGAAGCACCTGCGGTCATCCACAAATGGATACAATGTGTAAAATTTTATGAGATTAAATAATTTCCCTGGTCATCGAATTATATAAATATTCTTCTTACTATCAAAAAGCGAGCTCAAAAAGAGAATAACTTTTCTAATAAAATATAGCAAAACTGCAATTATTTTAATAAATTATTAAATATATCATGCCACAGGGGACAATTCTAACACAAAAAGATAATTTTTCTCATATCAATCTACATTTGGAAAATGATGATATTTAATAAGACACTGAAGGCAGAATCAGAAAGAGAAAGAGGTTTAACCTTCCTAAGAGGTGAACAAATTATGCCCTCCTTTTGGTTGGGACAGCCTATGACTAATGCCCAGTACCTCATGCGTGTTGCATCACAGGCGTCATTCCAGTCCTAGATTAAAGCACCAGACAAATCAATTATAATTTGTACCCTTACCATGGAATAAAATATCGGCTCCTTGATAATGATATTTCCTGATATCATGATAAAATCGCTATATATCCTAAATACCAGCCAATATATCTTTTATTTGCCCTTCAACTTACTATTCACAAGAAACAAATTGCATCCAATGTATCTAATACTAACATGTATTGCCGAATGTGGTCGATATATAGATGTAACTATTGGCTAATAAGTATCTGTATTGCGCCTGCAATACCAATATTTCTGATACCGTGGTAATATTACAATATATTGCCATAATGGTAATAAATTGGACAATATTGGTCAATATGTCTAATATTAATACCGCTACAACCGATATCAGTACCAACATTTTCATCCATAGTCCATACATTTCGAAGGAAATTCTCATATATCAAGAGTTCAAACTAAGGGCTGAGTACCTTACAAGATGTTTTTCCTCTATCATCATTGCTGAACAACCAATGAAGATGAGCAGTGCTTTTGTTTGTTCTCCCCATCAGGAGAAGGCCACTGCTCTCTCTGTCTAGACGGTGTACCTATATAGCATTCACATCATACACAAAAAGATTAAAAAAAAAATGATCTGGGAAATCTTTTTTTTTTTTTTTTTGAAAAAAAAAGAGAGTTAAAGGTCCTTCTAGGAAACATCATGTCATCACAGCTTTAAAGAGCTAGATAAGCTTTTGTGGTACATCCAAGGTTAAGTGTGACCCAAATTTGTTTTTGTGTGATTGGCCTGTTCGGATATCTAACTCAAAAAGTTCACAGTACAACTTAATGTGAATTTTGAATAGAGGTTAGTGGCGGAAGCAAGGGAACTTTTGGGCCCATTGGTTTTGTAATTTATATCATATTTTGTACTAGGGTTTCTTACTATTAGAAAAATACAATTCATAATCCCTACCCTTATAACCCAAATTTCAAAAATAGTAAAAACTATCCTCTGTTATCCGTGATTTTTTCCCTCACAAACTGATGGTTCCGTTTTGCAGATATTTTATCAAGTCATAGGGGCAGCATTCTTACGGTATTTAAGTATGACTTGAATTCGTTTTTGTGTGATCAGCCCATTTGAAGAGCAACCCTAAAAAGTTTGCATTATAACTTGATATAAATTTTAAATTAAAATTAGTAATGATAGCAAATGAACTTTTAGGCCCATCAGTTTTGCCATTCATATGGCATTTTGGTGTCATGTGATTAGAATTATATATTCGTGGCTGCTCTTTCTGTAATTCTCATTTCAAAAATAGTAAAACATCTCCTCCTTTGCCCACAATTTTTTCCCTTCATGGTTTTTCTATGTAAATCCGGTATCTAGTTGTCCAAATTTACAATGGTAAACTCCAAGTAGGAGGGATATAATGTCATATGCACATTTTATCTCATTGTCATCGGTGATGAATGTAAACAAATTTCTCACCAGAAGAAATGGAAATTACTGCATGCTTGCTCTCACTATATACATACAATAGACATGAAACATTTTCTAAGCCTTTCTTTTATTTTGATCAGTGTATAGATGAAAATATTAGTATTGGTATCAGTATCGGCCGTAGCCGTATTAGTAACAAATATATCAGACAATACGTATTAGTATTAAAAAACTTCTAAAAATCGTTCGCTAATGGAGCCGTATCAGCTGAGATATTGGACACATCATCTAATATATTACCAATATGACAACATTATAATATTGTCGCAATATCGAAAAATATTAATATCAGGAGTCTGATATAGATAAATATCGGCTGATATTTACACAAGTTACTAGCATTTTCTTCTGCTACATATCTGCCCAAATTTGGCAATTTCATCAGAGCAGGAATTACTACAACATAATCAGCCAATATCATGCATATATTATAGGTTACATAACAAAAACATACCAACTTCGGACCTTCTTCGTAATCGTAAGACAATGCTGCTGCTGCTAAGGCATCCATGCTGTTATGAACTGAAAGGTTACCCTATTATAAGTTTAAATAAGGTTAAGATTTCTGAACTCTAAGGACATTTTACAACCAAATATACTCTCTGATAGCAAGCAAAAGAAAGGAATGGCCTAATATTCTAACCTTTACTGGTAACTTTGGGGGCTTATTCAGCACAATTAGAGCAGAATCCTAAATATTTAAACTGACAATAATCAAAAAGCATGAAAAAGTAGCTTAACAGAAAAAGGCCATAAAGCATTGGAACCAACACAATGTGTAAAAATGGCCAGAGCCCGGTTTTATGATTCAATACTATTGATACAAATATCGACCAATATATTTCTTGATACTGATATTTCCCAATATCATAACAATATTGTGATATATTTCCGTATCGGCTATATATCGTGATATATTGGCCGTTATAACCCTATTAGCTCACAATTTTTAGACATTTCTTCTTTCCGATATATCCAATTCCGATATATATTGTTCAATATGTCCGGTATTGACATGACTGCAACCGATATGATACCGATATTTTCATCTATATTCAATACTAATTGTAAATGACAGATTATTAAGGACAAAATTCGTGCCTTGTACATAACAAGTCTCTGCATATACTTTATCTCATCAGCATTTGGATAAAGAGTTCCACTCGGTATGGTATCAAATCTCTTGGAGATCCTACTTTCAGCAACTGATACCGGTATGTAAATTCTCGCTCCAGGCTCCATCACCTCGTTGGGCTTAATCTGTGGGTTAGCTGTAGAATTGTAGTACAATTAAAGCCACAAGGAATTGCATACTATAGCAACAGGCAGCAAGGAGATAATATATATGAAAAAAAAAACACACACTGCTTACACTTTTGTACACCCAATTTTACCATATCGTACACGTGAAAGTGGGCCAACTTTTTATTTTTTACACAAGGAAAAAAGGTTAATCATGCACACACTGTTTCGTCCAGCGGAGATGAGAAGCAGTCTCAATTTGAAGTGACTGCATGATAAATTTGTTTATATATATATATATATACTGACATGGCATTTTTGGTACATTTAGAGTAGCAAACGTCAGTGTAAGTATTGCTTCTCATAAAAAAATAGGGCATGCTTTTGGTACCTACATAGCAAATTGAACATTTAGTCAAGAAGACATTAGGATGATCGATTGGCTAGTAATATGCATAGTTACCTTCCTCATGGATTTGACTTGCCAGCCAGAAATATTTAGAGAGTTATCTGAAGTTGAGCATTCCATCTGGACCTACACAATGAAATATGAAGAAAAGTCGTATACTCCGCAATCTCAATGCAATAAAATGCAACATTTAAACATGTTTTTCCTTCTAAAGCCACTGATTCTTGCATATATTCATACAGTGGCTCAGCTAAAGGAAGCTTCTGCATATTCACACATCGTATTAGTAATACTTCTCATGCTAAACGCTCCATTTATGATAGAAACATTATTTTAGTTTGCAAAATCCCCACTCATCCGTGATGCCCATTGTACACTAAAATGACTAGGGCTGTAGCAGAACTAACACACCAGTAACGAAGATAATAGCTCATTCTCATACATTCATCAGCCAAATAAACAATTGTGAACACAAACTCTATGTCCATTAACTAATAACTCAAGAACTTGAGTGCAGCACATTTATGTTCATGAACCGGGAGTTTAGCTACCCAAATCATATCCATTAGTTACATATTTTATGCTTAATTATGGTGGTTATGCTTGATAACACATCTGTTAGCTACTCTATTCCTATTAATTTAGTTATTCATTTTAGGCTTATTTATGGTTATTTGGGTTAATAACAGGATGCACAATGCATTCATCAAGAAAGTTGGTAAAAGCCTCCTAAAAACTATGCCATAAAAATTGTACAAATTTTCTTATCTTTTTTTTTTTTTTTATCCCAATTACAACATAAACATGGTTTAATCATTATATAATCGTTCAAACACAACAGATGGTTGATAATCTCACAGAGACATGGAAAAAATTGGAACAAAAATATTATTTGATTTGTCGATCCTCAATGAAGAAATAAGCAAAGTTTTATTGTCGAGTTATAAATGGAAAATTTTGGAAAGTTACAATTTTTTTGATGAACTATCATTAATCTCAAAAAGAAGAAAAGAACATGGGGTTGGTGTCTGCTTGATTTGTAAATAGTTCACAAGAGAGCACAGGGTATTGTAGACTCTTGATGTTATAAAGTTTTTCCAGAATGGGAAATGGTTAAAGCAAGATAATACTGCAGCTATTAATCTTGTTCCTAAAGTGAGGAATCCATCTAGAGTTGGTCACCACCAGGCAGAACCATAGCTCGTTGTAATGTCATTTTTAATGCTATTACGAAGATTTCAGTTGGAGTTTAGGTCGATAAATCTCAATATGCATTTTTCGTAAAGACCACATCCATTTTGGAGAAGGGCATGCTGAGTTATGAGCTAGTTAAAGTATGGAAGGAGAAATATCTCCCTAGATGTACTGTTAAAAAATATATTAGTGAAGCCTGTGATTTCCTTGATTGGTCCTTTTCAGAAGTCATCTGAAGAAATATATTTCTGGATTCCAAGGAAGTTGAGAGGCATGATGATAGCATACGTCTCTACAACTAAATCTTCTACGGCTGTAAATAGTGTTCCTAATGGACATTTATAAGGGAAAAAATATTGAGGCAGGGTTATCCTATGCCACCTATCTATTATGTATTGGCCATAGAGTATTTCTGGCAGAGAATGAAGAATTTGAAGGATCAGGCTTTGTTTCAATGAATCAAGATCAGCAAAATGTAAGAAAATTCATCTTATTTGTATGTGATTTTCCTATGGAATAAAATATTGATATGAGGGCTCCAAATAACAATGTTTTCCGATTCTTTAATAAGATCGCAATATACGTTTGTATTGTAGCATATATTGCCATATATTAGCCGATATTTATTTGACAAAGGCTGATTCAGAAAAATATTTGCATCCAAAACATTTGATATCAATACATATCACTCAATACACTGTGATTGACACAAGTATATTCATCCATGATAGAAAGTAAAGGAAATCCTAATCATTGAAGCTCAGAAATCAGCATATTCAAAAATTCTCTTTGAAAGTGGCCGTGTTGCACATCCCCCAGAAGAAGTGTCTTTCTTGCGGTTGTGAAGGCGGAGAGAAGCAAAGAATTTTGCAGTGGCTAAATTTTGTACAGGACAAACTTCCTATTCAATAAAAGAATTGGCTCTCCATTGAATCAGTTCAAAGCACTTGCTAAGCAAATACTAGCTTGTGGCACTAGGTGGAGAACCAAATATCTGTCATATGCTAAAAGAGTCCAGTAGCTCCAGTTTATCAAGCTGTGCTCTTAGCTTGTGGAATGAAGTATTTTGTTACAGAAGGAATTACACGAGATTGAAGCAGTGCATAAAGCATTAGTTTGGTGTGAACCTACTTTATGAGGGAAGAAAAGCTTAGTGACCTTGTCAGAGCTCTTCCAGCCTAGGATTCAAGGAAGCCAGGGGAAAAAAGGATTTGCTTCATTAAATATGGCTGCCCGGTTCATGCAAAAGGAAGATCCATTTGGGAAAATAGCAGGTAAACAAACTATTTTCAGTGTGTGGAAGAGTTCGCTCACAACTAAGAACCGCCTTAACGAAGTTGGTTTGACTTTGGTAAATGATGGGAAATGGAAAATGATCAGTACTGAATCCTGTGGAAGTTGTTGAACAGAGTGACAAGATTCCCTGGAGAAACAACGTATGGAAAAAGAAAATTGTACCCAAACATGTATTCATTCATATGTGGTTTGCACCCAGAATCAGATTGTTGCACTAAAAATAATCTGATTCATCACGAAATGTCTAGATGAACTCCACATATTGTGTAGAGCAGAGAAATAGTGTAGGGATCATTTACCCTTTCCTTGCAACTGCCCTAAAGAAGTAGAAATGATTGGTGTTATTGGTTTCATTAAAGAAGTAGATACAAAATGACTTCATTAAGTGATTATTGTCATAATCCTTTCAATCACTAATTTTACATAATTCATATAAGCTTGTCAGCAAGCCAAAGCAAGTTCTATAACTGAATGAAACTAATATGATAGCCGCCCAAATAAAAGCTTAATGTCTACTCAAGCTCCCACAAAATTAAATAAACAAGCTAAAATACCACAAAATTCAGTAGAAGACTTGCTTGCTAGCTAAACTAAACAGCTTGAACAGGTTTATAGCTTGAATAAAAGATCAGGATTGACAATGTCAGAAGTCAAAAAATCAGCTCAGCCTGTTTATCACCATACCTACATGTGAATTCTACTTTCCACCCCCGAAGTTAACTAGTGCAAGAATAATGATCAAAATTGCTGAAAATACACCTTTCAGAACCAACTAACCAAAAAATGATGGAGGAAATGTCGAGAAGTGATACACTTTGTTACATGTTACATTAACACTACACTCCCACCCAAACATATATTCACAATAATTTACTACTCCAGGAATTTTAATGCAATACTTCCATTATATCTATGAGTCCTAAGAATATAATGTACCAATCTTTTGTTTCGATAAATTACATAAGAACCGCCCAATGCAAGCGGGGTTGAAGGAATACAAATCGTGTGACCAAATCAAATCTAATCATGTGACATGAAGCAATAGTAAAATCAATTAAGGAAAAAAAAACTCACGAGGCCTTTGTTGAAATGGGATTGAATAACAGAGTCCCGAACTTCATCGAAGTAGTACTTAACCCAGCTGATAGCAGTCACACGACTGGACTCTTCCTCATGGCAATTTACCAAATTCTTTCCCGGCAACGAGTGAGAAGGGAATGGCGGCAGAGACAAGAGCTGGCGCGGTTTGCGCCCTTCTTTTGGGCTACCCAACTTGGCGATGTTGTTGACCACTCTGATTACCGGTTCGGCGGCAGCCGGCGGCGGCGGTGATATTCGGGAGAAGTACCTTCGTCCATGGAGTAGATAGGGCAAGCGGTGGCAGCGACGGAGCGGCATGTTTAACTTCCTCTCTTAGATGGTCATGGCGTTGTAGAGATTAGGGCTAGCCCAAATATCTCGACGGCCGCGACGATGGAGTCGGCGACGGATGGGCTTCTGCTTCGGCGGGTTGCTGGTGAGACAGTTTCGGGGAATAGAATTAAATGGTATAGATCTATAAAAGCCATAATTGAACGGTCTTACCAAAATGATAAAGTTATCACCCCAAAATTTTGAAAAATTACGTTATCAGGATAAACAGTTTATCAGATAGAATACGATAAATAAATAATCAAATTAAAATATTAAATCAAATTTGTTCCAGTAAATTAAGAAAATTATTGAATGATCAGTCAAAAAAATCACATTATTAGGGTAAGTGGTTCATTAATTTACATGTTAGAAAAGGCTAGTCAAACATGAAAGCTATTATGCCAAATGAGACTCATAAAGTGATAATTATTAGTCCTAATTATTGCCAAGCGGTTATAATTAATAAAAGTCGACAATATTAATACCAATTAACATGTGACAAAATACATTTGTTGCGTTTCCTGATTCACACGCGTCCACTTGATCCGTGATTATGAAAGGTCAATCCACAGTATTCAACTGATCCGCTGGTTTGCGCAACACAAGAAATATACGGACATACGAGGGGAAGATTGAGATCGATCTTTTATGCGAAACCTCCTCTCGAACGGGAAAAACCACTTGCGCCGCGCCTTAAAAGTCATTTCACTATTTGGGCCAAGCTTTACAAATTACAAGATTGGCGTTAATCCCTTCCTTATCTCGATTGGATTTCTTTTTGGGAAGATCGCTCGTTAGAGGCTTTACACTCTTCTTGTTTCGCTTCACAGGAGGTGAGAGTTTAGGCCGAAAAGAAGTGGGCCCTTTTCGCCTTTTCAGGAGCTAATCTCGAGAAAGAGAGTCCTGGTCCCTTTAGAAAGGGACTTTACCGGGTATTTATAGAGAAACCAAATGTTGGGGGAGAGATGCGTGGGCGCCTATCTATGGCCCAATGCCGTGTCGCTCCCCCGCCGGCCTCATTAATGTTGGGCCGACGACGCGATAAGGCATGTGGCTGATCATCACCTCCAGCAAGGCTGGGCCTGATTTGACCACCAAAAGCTATGTTCGATGGAGACCAGCGGCTGCAGCTTCCTCCCTTAAATCATGAAATTGCCGGCATCCTCGGGGCATAGGGCGCCTTCGCCCTCGGGTGAAGCTCCTCGTGAGTGCTAGCAGACTCGCAAGGGAGGTCAGTTTCGAGGATCTTCTGGGGAAAGTTCGAGGACTTTTTTTGACCTCTCGGGCGATTCTGAGATTTAGCAGAGCTTCCAGAGTTCTCGGTCCTCTTTGTATCCGTACTCGAATATTGGCCGGGCGTTATCCTCGAGCTTACTTATGAGCGACTGACTTCGCTTCGGCAGAAGCCTCGCCTCGGGCCATTAGCCTCCGTCTCCGAGCCTCTCATGCCGCCCCTTTCTTTCAAGCCATGAGATCTCCGGGCCTCTCTCATTTGGGCCATATTTTTATGGGCCTTTATACTGGGGCCCAAAAGCATTGTCTAATATTGCGTAGTATATTAAAATAATATGTTACGATCATGATTATATTTATGACCTAAAATATACCATTTACTCACGATTGTTAAAAATATGAAATACATGATAAGGTATCAAATTAACCCTATATTTTATTGGAGAGAATTAAATGGGAATAGAATTTTTATTTCGTATCAATAGATATTCCTCCATTTGGTTATAAATTTAATCGAAAATAAATATTCTCATGGAATATTAATCTCATATTTGTGGGAACAGTTATTCTCATAAATTATTATTATTATTATTATTATTATTATTATTATTATTATTATTATTATTGCGTATTATTATTATTATTACATATTATTATTATTATTATTATTATTTTATTTTATTATTATTATTATTACTATTCTACAAACTAAATAATAGAATATTAATTTCCACATTATTCTATTCTAACAATCAAATATGATAATAATAATTTTAATTCTATTTTTATCTTATTCTATTCTCTAAAATAACTATTTCATTCCCACCTTAATCTATTTCAATAACTAAATATATCATAAGTGAATAATTAATAGGTAATGGTTTTTCAATAACTGCATCTAAATTCATTAATGATGAAAATTATCCTAAAGAGCATGCTCAATGCATATAAATATAAGCAAATTCAACATAGAAAGGGTATAACAATAGAAGATAAAAAATAATCATAAAGTATTTTGATCATGACAATCCTCATTTTAGCTATTAATTTCTGAGCTTGATCATTACTCTTACAAAATCAAATTTCCTATTGTATATACTCTTTTATTATTAGGAGTTTGTCTTTTAGATAATTAATTTCTTAATTAAAATATTTAAAGGTAATAATAAGTCTTTTGGAATTCTTCTCATCGTCATCTCTGTTACTCACCATTTAGATTATTTAGCAAAATTCTGACTTAAATATTAAAGGATAATTTGAATGATAATTTTCATGCACTTGACTTTTAATTTTGGTTTATAGTGCTATGGACCTGAGATATCAAAATCCAAAAGCCTAATTCAAAAACTTTTAAGTCGAATATAGATTTGGGATAAGTATCGATGGGTAAAAATAAAATTAGTTTAATTTAAATTTTAAAATTAAATTAATTTAATTAAAATATAAGATTAAATAAAAATATCAAAATTTAGCTATAAATGGCTTCGTCCCAACCAAATAATCAAAATAACACATTGTTTTGGAAAAGGAAGTTCAAATACAATTGGTGTTGTTATTTTCTATATATAAAAGTATGTACTTAATTTGTGCAGTGAAAATAAACCTTTAAATCTTATATCAATCATTCGCTATCAAATATTGTAAGAATTTAAGAAAGAAAATCACAAAATTAAGTACACATAACTTGTACGATAATATTTAACATAAAATTTTTTTTCAACCAAATACAAAATCATGGGATAAATTCTAAAAAAAATACTATAAAAGTGTTTGATTATAAATATAATTACTTTTAACAGCTTTTTATTACAATTTAAGTGAATAATTGTTAAATATAATCTCAAATATATTTTATAATCCATATAGAAGAATATATCAAGAAAACAAATGATCAATTTATAGTATATTATGAAACCAAAATTAGAATAATATACCTAAGTTTGACAAAATAAAACTCAAATTAGATATTAACTTGATACGTTCCTAAATTTGAATTATTGTATAAATTAATGGGCTTCCTAGTCTTCCTCAGTTAGGTCGAGCTCAGATGTATCCGATTTTTATCTCTGATAATCTAGGTCTTTCACAACACAACGAAGAAATAAGAGGTCAGATAATTGGTAAGACTCACTCTCAAATTTATCTTTTGACACTTAAATTAGAAATCTTTTTCAACTGATAGAACCAAAATTAGTATGTTATAGAACCAAAACTGGAGTAATATACTGAATTTGGCAAAATAAAATTCAAATCAAATATCAACTAAATTTTAAAAATTTCTCTCATTTCTTTTTCTCGATTCTTTCTATTCATTTGTCATTATTGTGTTGAAAATAGTCTCAAAATTTGACCTAAAAATTACACATAATGTGCCTAAGTTTGACAAAATAAAACTCAAAATTGATATTAACTTGATGCGTTCTTATATTCGAATTGTCGTATGATCTTCCTCTGTCGGGTCGAGCTCAGGCGGGCTCTATTTCTATCTCTGATAACCTGGGTCCTTCGTAATATAATGAATAAATAAGAGGTTAGAGAATTAGTATGACCAACTTTTAGATTTATCTTTCGATATTTAAGTCAGAAATCGTTTTCAACTAATAAAACCAAAATTATTATATTATGGAACCAAAATTAGAATAATATACTTGAGTTTGGCAAAATAAAACTCAAATCAGATATCAACAAAATTTTAAAAATTTTCCTCATTTCTTTTTCTTGGTTCTTTCTATTCCTTTGCCGTTCTTGTGCAGAAAAGAGTCCCAAATTTTAACCTAAAAGTTACACAAATCCTTTTATAATAGCATTGGCGCACATGCACCATTTACACGCACTTGAGCTCAGCAAATTTCTGATACCTACACACCTGCATGATACAGATGCTCGTCAAGTGTAACTTTTGCTCGAATAAATCTCGTTTGAACTTTCAGTAACAACATTATTTGAGGGAATGCTATGCGAGCAGTGCGTAAAAATTTTTGACAGTTTAAAAAGTGAAAAATAAAAAAGTTTAATGGGTATACGATTTAAAAGTGAGTGATCTAAAATCTAACCATTCGTATAAAATTACAGTACACAAATTGAGGTAAATAAAAACAGTAAAAATATATTTTATTATATGTTGTTTTTAAAAGAAATAAATTATAATTAATAGTATTACTTTTATTTATTTGTCTTTATTATTTAAGTTTTGCCAATTATTTTTTTATGAATAAATACACACATAATATTTATCTCTATTTTTCCTTATTTTTGGGAAAAAAATTAGAAAAATAACGTATTTAATTCATTCTTGATCAGTTTAATTCAATTCTAATTACAACATAAAAGAAAAATTACACAACCTGAAGCAGCCTTTGAGTTTTATTTTTTATTCAAACACTAATTATATTGACTTTAGTTTCCTCATTTTCACAAGCATAATATATTAAAATATAAAAATGAGAGATGTTATTTATATATCATTTGTACATGTATAGTGAAAAAAAAGATTAAAATAGTCAAAAATTTTTTTTAACAATTTTGGTATAATTACTATAAAGTGAAAATATAAATATCATTTAAAAAAATAATTTGAAAAGTAAATTATGTTACTTAGTAGATAAAAAATTATTAAAATCAAGACTTAATGTGTACTTAGATCGAAGGTTTGATCCGAAATTTAGACTATTCAAGTAGAAAATACAATCTAAATAATCTTAATTTTAATCTTATACACTATAAATAATAAACATAAATGACTCAAATTGTGTTTTTGTGAAACCCTTCTGATACCTAATGACTTAATTGAGCTAATAAAAGATTAACCGGGAGAGTTACATGGTCTTTTGAGTAAAGTATTGATGTATTATTTTAACTGTCACGGTCTCGTATCTAATGAGAAAACGACACGGTTGAGCTTATTGAAGATGAAAAACAATAAAAATCGACTCCTACACTTGATGAATCTTGAAGCGACAATTATGGAGTAGAAGGAAGACGAAGAAGAGGAAAAATCAGAATCCAGTCTTCTTCAATGACCCTGGAATCATCTCGTCAAGCTCGTGTTGCTCTCCATTTCTCTCTCTCTCTCCGCAAAAATTACAATTCTTGTGTTTCAAGTTTCGTAGCAGCATGCTTGGTTGTTTGAATGAAATAATATCGAAATAGAATAGGATAAAAATATAATTAAAAATTATTATTTCTATATTTAGTTGTTAGAATAGAATAAATTAAAAATTAATATTTAAATATTTAGTTTGTAGAATAGTATGAAAAATAAGATAGTAATTTATTATAATGACTTTTTTGCCTTTATTTAAGAAAAAAGATATTGTATATATATTATTCTTAATTATTATTTAATATAATATATATATTTATCATATAAAATACATATTTAATAAATATTTAAATAATTATATATATATAATATAAAATCATAAAAAATATAATTATATATTATATAATATATTTTTAAATAATTATATATTAATAATTATATATATTTTTATCATATAAAATATAATAAATATATATATATATATATTAAATAAGTAATATTTATTATAATATATAAAATACATATTTATTCCTTGTCATATATAAATACATAATTATATATAAATGTCAAGGCCTGCCCGAGGTTGTCATACGGATTAGAGAGCCTTCGGATTCCTTAGCGCGCGACGGTTTTGGAAAAAGGGTCCGGTCTCCGTCTCTGTGAACCTGGACCTGCACAACACAAACAACAAATAAGAGGTCAAGGGTCCGGCAGGATTTCTCCCACCGAGGCCGCTCCGACGCTCAAGTCGCAAATTTTCGCAATGAACTAAATGGCGCACGCTAAATGGGTGCGCGGAGGAATGCCGTAACGATGAGGTGCCGGGCGCGGTGATGTGGAGAAATGCACCAAGCAGGTGGTGGAAGGCTCCTGCTTCCTTGATGCACCGCAATGGTGGTGACTTTCCCGTGATCTCGCAGGATGCCGGGATGGTGAGCGAAAGTTAGCTAGATGAGTCAATGCTCCGTCTTAATTTGTCACTCTTGTGTTTTAGAGAAGAGGGAAGCAATGAGTGCGATTCGCCGCTTGAATTCTTGATCCAAAGGGAAGCAAAGAAACGAAGGATGCTCAAGAGATCTCTGCAAAAGGTCCAAAGATTGATTGAGCCAAAAAAGTCCATTTCTCCGTGGGGTGTGAGGGTTCTTATACGCCCCCCCGTTGGACTCTTGGGCGCCAAAACGCCTGCTGCCGGGCTATCGCGCCGCTGTCGCTGTTGTGACCGCCGGTCACGCCGGCTGCCCTTCGCTGCTGTGCTAGGCACACCGCGAGCGTTGTTGACCACGCCCGATTTTCCCTAAGCGGATTGTCACACCGTGCATGCAGCCGGTGGCGCTGGCCGCGCCACCACGCCTATCAAGGCTAGCCTTTCCGCCTGTTCCCGGCGACGCATTTAATGCGCTACTGCAGTTCGCTGCCTCCTTCCATCAAGGGACTCGCGCTCCCAACCTCGGGCCGGGCCGATTGCTTCATGTGGGCTTCTAGTCCCCTTACGGGCCGCGACTCGCCTACGGGCTCGGCCTCGTCTCACGGGCCGTGACACGGGACCCAACACTAGCCCCCATGCCCGGGGCGGCCAAAGGTCGGGCTCGGCATGTCCTTCCGGCCCATTTCCGCACCTCATACCCTTCCTCGTGCCGCGCCATTTTGTCGCCTTCCCAAGTTCGTGCCTTTCCAGAGCTAGGGCAGCTTTTCAAAGCCGCGTGACCCGTCACTTCACCCGGCGAGATTCGCGCGCCTGGGTGCATCTGACTAGTGGTCGTTGTTGTTGCCCGAAAGATGTTTGCTGGATGCCGTGTTGCGCTGGGTGAGGGGATAGCCTGCGTCTTGCCCATAAATAGGAGGGCACTCGAGCGAGTGGAGTCCATCCCTTACCAGCAAATCGAAAAGACAATGAGAAGATTCTGGCTTTCCCCGCCCCTGGTGGGCACTCGAGAAGGAGTTGGATGGATCATCCGAATGCCTGAAGCCCTTGTTGTCAAGACTGACCTTAGCCCCGATCTCGTAGTTCGCCTCCCCGCACGCGGTGGGCTCGGCCATTCGCTATCGCCACGTGCTTCCTCCGGGGTCGGGCCTGGCCGGCTTGTGCAGATCGCCGGGATCTCCGCTGGGTACCGCCGCCTGTTAGGCGAGGGCTTTCGCAGAGATCTTCCGCGGCCATGCCGTGGCACTGATCGCGAAGGAGTCCGAGGTCGGGAGCCCTCTCGTGGAAGCCGAGCTTCGCCTGCCTCTCTCCGGGAGTGCCTCGACTTCATGCTTCCCGACCTGGCAGATTGACTCTTTTAAGCGCCCACAGGGGATGCTCGCTTCCCGCCTCAGCTTCGTCTTGAAATACCGACTCTTTCAAATTCCGATCTCGTGCGCATCATATTCACCGGCTCTCCTGGGACGAGGTACGGGAGCATACCGAGTTTCGCACCGCAGTCTTCTTTCGTCTTTCTCGCAGCTTCATGGCTGGAGATCTTGTACTTTGTAAGAAAGCATTGATTAATAAAAGAAGTAGTCTCTTTTATCTTCAGTTTTTGTCTCGTCTTCGTAATCGCTCTGCTGTCGCTTTTGCCCCGGGAGTCCACGTGTTGTTCTCAGGAGAGTTTGAGGGCTCCGCCGAGGTCGCGGCCCCTCGGGGGTGGCCAGCAGCATTTAATTCCCGCGCCGCCAGAGACGTCGCTTTATTTCGAAAACGCGCGAGATTTCAGGGGCCTTCCACGTGGAGAATCCTCGTTGGCCCTTCCTTAAATGCTTTTCGCCTTCTGAATTGCCGCCTTTCAGAGAAAACTCGCCTATATAAACACGCCGCTTCTCCCGAAATCTGGCATCTCATTGTATTTGCTCGTTTATCGGCAGTTTGATCTTCCAGTGCGTATTTCCTGGTTGCGAAATTGATGGGAGACTCTTCTAGCGACACGGAGCGCTCCTCTTACGAGTCCGAGTTTGGCTGTCACGCCCCCGTGTCTTCCGGAGCCAACACCTCGGGAGGGGCTCGCCTCGGGCCACGGCCGCTGGCCCTTCTCGGAGTCGGGGAGTTCCTCCGGGTTTCGAGGGGGTCCCGCCGCGTCGGGGGGTTACAGCAATCGAGATGGAGTGGCTGAGAGCCCGCGTCGCACACCTCGAGAGCGCCTGGGCTGAGTCGAAGGCCAGGGCCACGCGCCTGGTGGGTGCCAATGTGGGGGCGCAGGCCCGCATACTGGCACTTGAAGAAGAAATGGAGCGACTTAAGTAGCGACACGAGGCTGAAGTTACTGCGCTGTGGACGGAGCTGAGGTCGAGGCTTCGGCCGGAAGGAGTGAACCCGGCCTTGGAGCGGAGTTATTTTGACGCCGTTAGGCTTTGCCGAAGGCTAGCTTCACTGGAGGATCCAGGCTTCCGCGTGGGGGTCCTAGATCCTCGTAACTCGTCCGCCAAAATCCGTGATCAGTTGGTGGATTATCACGTTCAAAGCTCCTCCACCGGTCATCGGGACCATTAGCCGTCCTCGTCTTTGTCGTGCTCCTCTTTCTTTTTGTAATCGTTGTAATGGCATTTGTTGGCGTAATGAAGTCGTTAGTCTTTCGTGCCAATTTTCTTGCTCCTTGGTTGTTTTTTTGTGCGCTTTAGGAGTTCAGCTATCGTGAGCCTTCAATTAATGCGCGGCGCCAGCCGTGGACTCCTAGACTCGGCAGCTGAAGGGTCGCGCCTGCTAGCCTAGCGCCTAACCATCATTGCGAACGATTGAGATCCTGTGGTGCGCTTTGATGCCACCACGTGTCCCAATCTCCGATGGCGGTGCTGTTTCGGGCTTCTTGCCCTCTTTGCTTGGCGTTGCCTATTTAAATCGATCGACAACTGCTTTCTCATTTCTGCCGCTTTCCTTCTTGTTTGCACTTGCGATTTTTGAGAGGTTAATGGCGATAAAGAGAGAGAGCTCTTCCTCTTCTCACGTTTCCAGAACTGTGCGCCATGGTGTCTGCAACACCAAGTCGGTTTTGACTACGGGGCACATAGTTTCTCTCATGGCAGACCACGCGACACAATGATCGGAGTTACCGCCGTCGGCACGCCGGATGCAGCCAACGCCTGCAGGGCTTTATCACGGTGTACGAGCACCACTTGAGGGGGGGCTTCGTTATTCGTCGAACTGCACACTATACGCAATAGTCAACGCGCTGGGAGTTCCTATGGCAAGGCTGCACCCCAACGCTGTGCGCTACCTGGTATCTCTGTGCGTCTTTGCCCTCATGTATGACTGTTCCTTTGATGCCAAGGCAGCGAGAATAATCTTCCAATTCAAGGAGTCGGAGGATTGGGTGTCGTTGTCCCCCAAGGCGGGGTTTCCCTTTCGCGGCACCAATCCGGACTCGGTGAAGGGCTGGAAGCAACACTTCTTCTTCTTGCAGGAGCCCTCTGACTCTGAACTCCTGCGGGTGGGGTCCGATTTCGAATTACTTCCATGAGAAGCCAACCCCCGAGGACTTCGCGGAGTCAGAGAAGCTGTTGGCTACCATCAAGTCCGAGGAGAAGAATTTCTCGATCCGGGGCTTCTACCTTACCTCCGTTACGTTCGAGATCGCCAGATAGGGACCTCCCGCTGGCTGGGCGGCGGCAGGGCCATGCAAGGGAGGTCCTGGAGATACAGCAGCTCCTCCACCGTCCGGCGGGACTGAGGAGGAGAGCCGCTTTTGCCGCATCTTACTGAAAGGACGGACGAGAACACGGCCGCCTTAAGAGATTGAGGGAAGCCGAGGGGACTTCCCGAGGAGGTCCAGAGACGGATCGCGCCCTCCCGCCGTGACAAGAAGTTTGGTTCCGAGGTCTGAGCGCTGGCCGCCAGAGGGAGACTGGCGACCAGCGCTGCCTTGGTCGCGGGGCTAGCCGCCACGAGGCTTGCGAGGTGGAGTCTCTACCACCGGGATCCGCTTACTAGTTCCGCCACAAGGAGGACAGCGGATGATGTCGCTATTCTCGAGAGCCCGGAGGGGCCATTTACTACTGCGTCTCGAGCCACGGTGGGGCCCGGGATTTGCGTGAGTCGCCGGCGATCTCGTGGAGCCCATCTCGGTGCAGGCCTCCCAAGACCTCGGCCGCATTTTCGAGGTTGGCACCGCCCCCTACCGGGCCGATCCTAGACAGCCGACGAAGGGAAAGCCGGGACATCCTTGTGGCAAGAGCCCCCGAGTGTTCCTACGGGGCAAATGCCTTTCCACCACCCTCCTCAAGCAAATGAGGGAGCGAGCCCTGTGGAGAGGCTCTTTCGGGTGAACTCGTAAGGGCCGCATTTTCGAGAGGTTGGCACCATCTCCCGCGGCTGATCTCTGCACAGCCGACGAAGGGGAAGCCGGACGCCCTCGTGGCAAGATCCCCGAGCATTCCTACGGGCCTGGGCCTTCCACCAGCCCCTCCTCAAGCAAATGAGGAAGCCGAGCCCTGTGGAGAGGCCCTTTCAGAGATCTCGCACGCCTCCCGCGTCACATCTTCTTCTTGATTTGGCCAGATCTTTCCCTCCCTCTCCCTTTGTTGCTTATTTTGGGAGTGCTTCGATCTTGCCTTTATGCAGTTCCCGGTGGTGCGGTCCCATTCGAGGTGCAAGCTTCCTTTTCCACGGTGACTCGCAGCGGACCATCCTCGGGCCGACGGAACTCGTCTCACAGCCGCTGTGCCCAGATCGCATCTCTTACAGAGGAGATCGGGCGGCTGCGGCAGAGAGTTGAGCAAAGATGAGGGTCTTCTTACCGCCGCGGAGGAAAGAATCGCCAGGTTTACTCGCGAAATGGTTGGCCGTCATTCTCCATCAGAAGTGCAGCAGATGATGGATGCTCGTTATTGGGATGTCATCCGCTTGTGTCGTAGGATTGTTTCCCTGGCGGCTCCTCACATCCCGGCCAACGCCCTCCATCCAGTGGAACGCCGGTAGAAGAGGCGTCCCGCTCAAGACTTTCCCCGAGGGAAGTGGTCCGTCAATCTTCCCGATTAGCCTTTGCCGATACCGAGTCTTGAGATTGACTTTTGTCTTTGTACTATATCTCGTTTTTACATGAATAAGAAGCGCCTTTTTACACTTCGTGTCCATGCTTTTTCTATTCGTAGAGTGTTGCTTGCTTTTTGCTTTTGTTTGCGTCTGTCGGATCATGCTTCATGTTTGAATGTTGGGCATTTTCAAGCCACTGTTGTTAAGGCCCTATCCAGGCGCCTTCTTGCGCGGTGCTCGTCCTTCGTAAGAGGATGTCATCACAGCTCACACGTTTGGGGGGTTCGATCCGGTGAAGCGGATGTCGTCGCCAAGCCCCTGGAGCCTCAACGAGGGTTAGCGCAGCGGTCCGGCTGCGGTAACCGGACTCCTGAGTCTAGGACTCGGTCACGCATTTATCAAGGGAGGTGCGTCGCTCCCGCCGAAAGCGTTATAATCACCAAGTTGAGGTCCTAGCCTACGACCATTGCATCGAGGGTGCTCTCTTCTCGTTGAGAAGGTCGCCGCACGCCCGCGATTCTTTGCCCCCTAAGGTTTTGTTGGCCATAGAGTGGGGACTCGTGGAGCCCCTGTGCCTAATGCTTTGACCGCACGGCCGTTGGTGCAAAGCCTTTGGAATGGATCGCCTGGATCTTGTCCTGCCTTACGGATGCCTCCGGCCGCCTAGCACGGGGCTTAGTCTCCTCCTGGGTGGCCACTGGGCCTGTTGGGCGCGAGCCATGATGAGTAGAGCCGTCCCTGTGCCACTCCGGGCGTGAGGACGGAGTCCTGGGACGGCTTGCTGACCGCCCGGCACCGGGCCAAGGACTGATTTTACGGATGAACGCCGTCCTCCCGACTTATGGGCGCCTAGGTCGCTTGATTTAAGAATGCAATGCATGACATTAACTCACAAAATGAATATGCAGATGATAGAGCAATTATGCTAATCGAGATAAAACTCATGTTCAAGCACTCAAGTATGATGCGTGCGTGTGTGACTTACCCCGAGCCGGAGTTGCGCATCGATAGTATTTTCTTAAGTTGGCGGCGCCCAAGTCCGCGGGACCACCGCCGCTGCTTGGCGCGTAGCTTGACGCTCGCTCCGGGAGGATTGCGGAGACGAGGAACGGCCCCTCCCACCCGGGAGAGTTTGTTCCTATTTGCGATCTTTCCCGCAGCCTCTACGCCCTCCGAGGACCAGATCTCCAACTTCCCGGTGGGCGTACCTTTACGCGCTTTGTTGTAGTACTCCGCGACTCGCCGGTAGGGCCGCAGCCCGAAGTCGTGCGCATCTCGAACTTCCGAGAGCAAGTCCGCACTTCTCCCGAAGCCTTCGCTCATTGGTGGTCGGGTCGGCATTCGATCCGTAGGCTTGGCATTCCCATTTCCACGGGTACCACAAACTCGGCCCCAAAACAAAGGTCAAAAGGCGTCTCCTTGTCTGTTCTCCCCAGCTTGTTCGGCATTTACCATAGCACTGACGGTAGCTCCTCCCGAGCCCCCGCCTTCCTTCCAACTGGGGTTTTCAACCCGAAGATTGCATTTATTGGTGACCTCGACCTGCCCGGGTTGCTGAGGGTGCGCCACGGACGCAGTGCGCCACTAATGCGGTCGCGGAAGATTTGTAAAGTGTTTGTGAAACCGGGTTCCGCTGGCCGGGTCACCACAACCTCGTGAATCCCAAAGCTGCATACAATTCCTCGACGGAGGAACTCCATCGCTTTTTGCTCTGTGGATCTTTGCGAGAGGGACGGCTTCTACCCACTTCGTAAAGTAGTCGATGCCAACGATCAAGAATTTCTCTCGTCCGGGCAAAACCATCGGGTAGGGGTCCAAGTATGTCGAGCCCCCATCAGGCGAACGGCCAGGGGGATTGGCGAGAAGTGCAGCTGACAGCGGGCTGGTGCGTCATGTTGCCATGGACCTGGCAACTTTCACACTTTCGGACGAATTCCATAGCGTCTTGTTTCATGGTGGGCCAGTAGAACCCTTGCCGCATGACGTTGAACGCTAGGTTCTTCCCGCCAATGTGTGATCCGCACAGCCCCAGGTGTACTTCTGCCAACGCGTAGTCGGCTTCCTCCGGAGTAAGGCACTTCAGGAGAGGGGTGGAGTATCATCGCCTGTATAGTCTCCCATTTAAGACCGTGTACCACGCTGCTGTCTTCTTGATTCGCCTGGCTTCGTTGATGTCTTCTGGCAAAACTTCTTCAGTCAGAAACTTTATGTATGGCGTCATCCAGCTTGTCCCTCGTGTTGACATGAAGGACTTCTTTGTCTTCGCGCGACGCTGGGCACGCTCAGACTTCCTGGCCTCGCATCGCTTCTCACTGCTCGTGGCCGATCCCGGCCGGGCCGATCAAGACGTCTTATCCAATCTCGGATATGCTCGATCTCAAATCGACCGAACTCGTGGATCGTGGCCCTTACTTTCGCTAAGTACCTCACAAGTTGTGGATTCGAGGCTTCAAGTTCCCTTCACCCGATCGACCACGAGCTCGGAGTCATTATGCACGACCAACGACCGCGCGGAACACTCCCTCGCCAGTCGTAGGCCCGCGAGAAGGGCCTCATACTCCGCAACGTTGTTCGTGGCCGGGAAAGCCAGAGTAACGGAGTATATGATCTCCATGCCCTCAGGCGTCCTTAGCACGATACCAACTCCGCTGCCGGTCTAAGTCGACGATCCGTTTATGTTTAGAGTCCACACAGGTGAATTGTCGTGCTCCGTGTTCCCTGGGACGCTGTCCTCCACCTGTGCTGGCGTCACTGCCTCGACGATAAAGTCCGCCAGAACCTGTCCTTTCACGGCTGGCCGGGGTCGGAATTCCAAGTCGAACTCTCCTAGCTCGACGGCCCACTTAACCAGCCGGCCTGACGTCTCTGGTTTCTGCAAGATCGACTTCAGCGGCTGGTCCGTCAGCACGACGATCCTGGGACTGAAGTAGGTCGCAGCCTTCCGCGCCGCATAGACAAGCGCGAGCGCCATCTTTCAAATAGGGATAGCGGGCTCTACGCCGGGCCAAGACCCTACTTATGTAATACAAATGGCTGTTGCTTGCCTTCGTGCTCCGCAACTAGCACGAGCCGAGGGATGACGCGATGTGGCCAGTAGAGATAGAGGTCTTCCTCGCGCGGCGAGCTTAAAAGCGGCGCGCTAGAGAGGTAAGTCTTCGGCTCAAGGCTTCACACATTCTTCATTCCATTTGAACCCGTGCGATTTGGTGCCCCTTAGCGCCTTGAAGAAGGGCAAATATTTCTACCGACTCTGCTAGGAACCGCGAGTGGGCGGCTATCCGCCTACGCTTTTGGACTTCTTTTTATTGTTCATGAGGGTTCAAGTCGAGTATGGCGTTGATCTTCTCTCGATTGGCTTCTATTCCGGCTGGGATACAATGAAGCCCAAGAACTTTCCGCAGGTCACCCCGAACGCGCACTGACAGCAGGCTGAAGTTTCATCCCATGCCGCCGGAGGATCTGAAAGGTCTCATCTAGGTCGTCGACGTGGTGGTTCGCGACTTTGCTTTTTACAAGCATGTCATCGACGTACACCTCCACGTTTCGTCCGATTTGAGTTTCGAACATTTTGTTTACAAGGCGCTGGGTACGTTGCGCCAAAGATTCTTGAGACCAAAGGGCATCATTTTATAACAATATGTCCTTTGATCTCACAAGTGAACGAGGTGTGCTCTCGCCTTCTAGGTCCATCCGGATCTGGTTGTACCTGCAGTATGCGCCCATGAAGCTCGCAGAGTTCGTGTCCTGGATGTGGAATCCACGAGCCGGGTCGATCCCGGGAAGCGGAAAGCTATCTTTGGGGCAGCCTTATTCACGCCTCGTGAAGTCGACGACATCCGCCACTTGCCGCTTTTTCACCAAAGACGACGCCGATGACCCTCCCGGTCTAATCGACTTCTCTCGATGAATCCGGGGCCCAGAGCCTCTTCACTTCTTCCCCTCGAGCAATGACCAACTTCCGACGGACGGAGTGGTTCCTCCGCTTCTTCCCGACGGGTTTTCGCCCCCGCCAAGGCCTGGGCCAGGACTATGACTTCGCCGATATCCCGGCATGTCGGGCGGGACCTGAGAACACGCCGAGTTAGCCCTAAGGAAGGTAATCACTGTCGCGATCCGCAGTCGAGGGATCTCCCCACGCCGACGCACCGCTCGGATCGGGAGGGATTGAGCGGATCGCTTGCTTCCCCTCGACCGAGCCTCACAGGCGATGTCTCTCATGAGGTCGAGGTCTTCGCTTGGCTTGCATGGTGCCACGGGATGATTTGGGACAGTAGCAGGTCCGTCCCATTTCGGTCTCCAAGAATTTCTCCCACGCCCAAGGGGTGGGAAATTTCACCTTCAAAGCGGGATGGACGCTGCGGCTTCAAGGCAAGCCAAGAAAGGTCTCGCCGAATATGGCGTTGAGACGGATGGAAGGTCGACGACAAGGAATGCCAACTCGCGGTCATGGAGAGCGGGTGGGTTCCCACCGTGACTTCGAGCTGCACTATCCTCGCACGGAGACCGCCGTTGTCCAAGCCGCATAATGGTCCGCTTAGCAAATTCATTTGGTTCCTTTTAGTCCAAGTTTAAGGAATGCAGTGAGATACAAAAAATTTTTGAACTTCCATTATCAATGAAGACCCGCTTCAGCTTGGTAGTCATCACCACCACCAATAAGGGCCGATACAACAAGGGGGGGTCAAGTGGGAGAGGTTACATGAGCCATGTTGTCGCCACTAAAGCTAATGACATCATTCCTACTCCCTATCTTCGCCCGCTTGTTACCGGGAAGTTGTCTCCGGGCCTGTCCGCGCCGACGCCATGGGGCGCCCGCGAAGAAATCATGTGGACTACGCCTGGCACCAAGGGCTCTTGAGGCTCGCCGGCTTCACCGTCAAGGAGCGGGTTCCCGCCCAACTCTTCACGAACCACTTCAAGTGTCCTACGGATCGTATCTTCACTCTCGCCGTAGGGTGCGGCAAGCTGGGTTGAGTGCCTCGCATAGGCGGTGGTACTGGGCAAGATTGGCCCTGTCGCTACCGGGCTGACCTCGTGGCTGTTTTCAGCCACTAAGAATCTTTCATCCCGAATCCGCATCGGGATGTTTGCACGGCTATCGCTCAGCAGGTCGAGAGGTCCTGGGGCAGAATTTTGGAGGGCCCTTGGGGGCTGGGCTGCTGCTGCGCTCCGAGAAGCGCCGGTCGCTGCCTCTTTTTCTCCCCTGGGCGCAGAGCCCGGGCCGGTCCACCTCCTGCCGGGCGCTTCGCCTCTGGCCTCTTCGGCCGTGATGTACGCCGGCAATGGTCTCAAATTCTCCCGGGTTCGAGACGCTTGTGCGATGATGTTTGAAGAAGTCCCCGCCGCCTGCAGTGGCGACGAAGGCGCTGAGTTTCACCTAAATCGGAGAGGTGAGGGATCCGCCGCGCTTCAAATGAAACGTCCGTAAAACCATTTTAGGCTTTCATCTTGCTTTGTTTGAGGCGGACGAGGTGCCGCTGGTCTCTCCTCCTTCATTGGAGGCAACCGCCTCAAGAAGACATCAAGCCTCACCAAACGAGCGTATGGAGTTCGGGGAGGCCGTGAACTGAGTAGCGTCACCCCTAAGGGTGACGGAAAGCACTGCACATCAGTGGCCTCACTTGCCCTTTGTAGAGAGGTGGGTGCGGAAGCAACCGAGGTGGTCCATTGGGTCCTTTGCTTCGCCGTATCCTCCAGATCGGCATTTTGAACTTGCTCGGCAACGCAAGGGCCCCGCAAGTCCATGGCGAAGGGCGATCTACGAAGGTCGGCGAGGAGGGTGTGGGTTTCTCCTTATGCAGGTGTCCCACAACACCTTGACTTTCTCATACATCGAGGGGTCCGTAGAGCCTCTCCGCGCATTGAGGACGTCGCGAGCCCGTGACTGCCCTGGGAGGTGCGTCCGGCTCGCCGAGGGTGGCGACTCTCCGCCCGGGAGGCGCTGTCGCTTGGAGCTCGCGGCGGGTGGCCTCCTATTGCCACGCGAGTTACGGGGTTGCGTCCTTGGGGCTGTCCTCCCCGTCATCGCCGGGCGGATGGCTTTCCGCCTCGCTCGCCATCTTCACTTGCAACCTCGGGCCGCCGCGCGGTCGAGTCGGTTAGCTCGCCTCCCGCGAGCGGCCTCGACGCCTTTCTCTCGGGAGGTGGAGGCCTCGGGACGTTAGAGGAGCGGTCCTGGCGAGGCGGGGCCCTGTTCGCGCATACGACGAGGAGGATCTCCTTCGGACATCTATGTCCGCAGCCTGAAAGCGGACGCCGTCCTTGCTGATTGTTTGTTTGGTTCCCGTGGGTGGAGCTTAAATCAAGCGGTGACTTCCACCGCAGAGCATTGGTTTGTGCCGGGTGTTCACCATTTTCCGTTGTTCAAGGCTGGATGGGAAAGAGACACTTGGCTTTCTGTCAGCTTCCCACAGACGGCGCCAATGTTACGTCCCGGGCCCGAGGTTGTCGTGACGGATTAGAGAGCCTTCGATTCCTTAGCGCGCGATTCTGCCTTGGCTAAGGGTCCTGGCCTCCATCTCTCGTGAACCCGGGACTCGCACAACACAAACAACAAACAAGAGGTCAAAGGTCCCTATGCAGATTTCTCCCACCGAGCCGCCTCCGACGCTAAGTCAAAAAATTCCCGCAATGAACGGAAATGACGACGCTAAAGGGGTGCGCGGAGGAATGCCGTGTAAGCGTATGAGGTGTCAAAAGGTGATGTGGAGAAATGCAATGAGTGTGGTGGAAGGCTCCTGGCTTCCTCGATGCACCGCAAATGGGTGGCTGACTTTCCCATGATCTCAGAGGATGCTGGGATGGTGAGCGAGTTAGCTAGATGAGTCAATGCTCCGTCTTAACTCGTCACTCTTGTGTTTTAGAGAAGAGGGAAGCAGTTGAGTGCGATTCGCCGTTTGAATTCTTGATCCAAAGGGAAGCAAAGAATGAAGGATGCTCGAAGAGATCTCCAGAAAAGGTCCAAAGGTTGATTGAGCCAAAAAAAAGTCCCTTTCTCTGTGGGGTGTGAGGGTTCTTATACGCCTCCCCTGCTGGACTCTTGGCGCCAAAACGCCTGCTTGCTCGGCCATCGCGCCCACGGTTGTTGCTGTACGGGCCGGCCACGCCGTTGTCTTGTCAGCTGCTAGGCACGCTCGCCGAGCGTTGTCGACCACGCCCGATTTTTCCTAAGCGGGATTGGTTGGTCACCCGCAGACGGGCAGGTAACGGCGCTGGGCCGCGCTGCCCACGCCTATCGGCAAACCTTTCCGCCTTTTTCGCCTGCTTCCGACGACGCATTTAATGCTACTGCAGCTTCCGCGCTCCTTCCATCGCGATTGCGCCCCAACCTCGGGTACTGATTGCTTCATGCTTCCTGGCCCTTATGTCAGCGACCGCCATGACCCTACCGTCCTCACGCTTGCGACACGATCCAACAATAAATAAAATACATACATATATATATATATATATATATATACATATTTGATAAAATGCATATTATCATATATAAATTATTATAATATATAAAATACATATAAAATATAATTAGTTATTATAATAATTATATAAAATACATATTTATTATATATATAAAATATATATTTAATAAATATTTAAATAATTACATATATAAACACATATAATTATATAAAATACATATAATCATATAAAATATAATTATACTTTATGTAATATATTTTTAAATAATTTCATATTTAATAATTATATATATTTTAAATATGTAATTATTAAATATAATTATATATTTATTATAGTTTTAAATACTTAAAATTATTATATATCTAAAATATTTTTGAATACTTAATTATTATATAAATATAATTATATTTTTTAAATATAATTTGTATGAAAATAGTTATTCTTAAATTTTTAAAAATAATTATTTATTTAAAAATATTTATTCTTCGTTAAAATATAATTAAATAAAAATATATATATTTTTCGAGAAATATTGTAGAAACAGAATGGCAATTTGAAAAGCTGAAAATGGCACTTCGATCGCTTTTGTCCACCGTCGAAAGTGGCTGAAAATGAAGAAAGATTAATAGGAATCAAATGTGCTTTTGTCCAACTGTCGAAAGCACAAACCAACAGCTCAACCAGCCCTAAAATTAGGGTTTCAGCTACGTTCAAGCATCGCCGATTGACACATTCGTGCTTCATGTATTCTTCTCGGCTAGCAACGGAAGGTATCTCCCTATATTCGATGAAGAGGAGTGTTCTAATGTCTTTCTTTTAGTAAGTGCAAGCTAGAGATGTCCTCAATCTCTATATCTTAACAGCCCCCAGATAATTTCTCACTCTCCTTTGATCGAGTAGGAAACACTGAAGTTGGCTTCAATGGAAGTTGCGTCGGCTTCTTAGGCACAGAGTTCATAAAGTGACCAAGTTCATTAATTGCATCCTAATCAAAGACAAGTTCATAAAGTGACATTAGTTATAGCCAATCCTGAGTTTAAATCAAGGTAGAACATATTAAATAGACCAAAACTAACAAAACTGGATTCTGAACAATTCTATTACCAATTGAGATGGGAGAATAGATGACGAAGCAATCAAGAAGGAAAAAGGATGGGGGATGGGTCTCTCTGCAGCTTCCCTTCTGTAAAAACTAGCTTCTTCATCTTGTCTTCACACCAAAGCAATTGCTCCTTTGTGATCTTCACCATTCTTAGAACTCCGGATACAGCTTTGATGTCAATGAGTCCAAAAAAGAGCCCCACTTCCTCATCTGTGGAGGGCCATGAGTGCTTCTTCCAGCCTTTTCTCTTCTTTTGCAGTTCCTTGAGCTTCAAATGTTTCATAAGTTGCCAGGAAAAACAGTAGCATAGCAGAGATGTTAGCCGCCATTAACACCACCACCTTAAGTCTACAAGTTGGGATATCTATATAAATTTAATTTTGTCATTCCTTTGCTTAAGGTAATATCATTCGAAAACAAAAATAATTCTAAATTACTTTTATCAAATCACTCTAGGTTTTAATAGGTTTACCACATCATTTCTTTCCTCCAACCACAACCAACATTTCCTCACAGGTACTTTTTTTGGTTTATATTTTCTATAAATAAAACTTCTAAAATTTAATCAGTTTTTATTTTATATTTTTAATGAGACTCCACTCATCAATCTTAGTATTCCATTTTTGTAACATATTTTTTCATATTATTTTATTGCCCAACTGACACGAATCATTTGGGCAAAGGTTGCCTACCTAGATATATTAACATGTATAGTTGTTAGCTAATGTTGATTCAAAATTTTTTCCATCAAGCCTATGGTGCTTTGTTTTTAAAGTTTGGTAGCGCAGTTGGCGATGGCAACTTGGGGCATTGTGGTTGGATCCGTGATAACGAGTTCAATTCTTAACGCTGTGTGCTTGGACTTGCTCAGTGCATAGCCTTTGTGGGTGAGATCATGTGCCCAGAGTTTGCCCCAGCGTGCAAAGTGGGGTGGGGGATTGTCCGTTGCCAAGGAACAAGAGCCTAGCTGGGAAAGTAATTACCAGATAACAGAAGCATAATAATTTACTATGTATCAAAAGCCAGTTTGATGTCTATACAAACTTGTAGTCAATAATTTAGGTCATTAGCCTAGTGGTACCCGACCACCAAGTCTACCCTAATATTGGTTTTTGCAGAGATTTTGAAGATCACAGCAAGGTATAAACCCATCAGCAATGAATCAGACATTCAAAATTGTGACTGCACTGACAACTACCAGAAACTAATACAAAACTAGGCAGCTCAATATACAGAGGAGCAGGGGATTATCATTACTACAATCATGAATGCCATTAATATAAAGGGTAAGAACTACAAATATGTTGCAATGCTAATAATTCTGTAGTTTTAACATTGGAGCTCTAAATAACAATGGAATGACCTAACCGTTGGGCAAAGCCATTATATCAAAGCAAAAAAGGAGCAAAAAGAAGAAAGAAAATCCAAAGTTCGTGAAAGCAGCAAAGACTCACTGAAATTAAGGAAATGAAGGCAAACTGACATCAACTTTCGAAGACTAAAGAAAAGGTGGCACCCGAAAGCCTAACCTCTTCAACAACAGATTGAATTTGTCCAAGAGGAGTAGCAATTTGATTCTGACTACCACATAGATTGAGAAAACCATTTGGGTTCTTCTTGTTCATATCTAAGAAGACAAAGAATGTCATGATTGAACTCTCAATAACTCTAATTAGGTCACGGCCAAGGACCTGAACCTGTGTTTCATCTCCCTCAACAGCATTTTGCCATGAACCTGAACAACAAGAAGCATATCACCTTATAGATCGACAAAAGAAAAAGCTCGGCAATCACTCCATGTTCATTGGAGTTAATAAGTTTACCACCTTTTGAGAAGCTAAACATAATCTAGTTTAAGTCATCTGTTCTCAAAATATGATAAGAAAATTATTTAAATTTCTTCTACTTAAGGAATATATTGCACTACATCGAGTGAAATAATAAAAATAGATTCATATAACCGACTTTATAAAGTTATTTTTGGAATATAAAAAATACGATTTTTACCTTGTATGTGGGGAACCTGCAATAGCTTAGGTAATGAATATCTGATTCGAGCATAAGCTTCAGTCTTTGAACCCCTGCTCGAAAGGTTCATTTTCGATAAACCTCTGCAACAGAACCTGAAATTGCTGATATTGCTGGGCACTATAGTAGTAAACAGAAGGATTTTCTGGTTGGCACGAAATTTTCTGGCTCAGCCAAATGTATTTGCAGTAAAGCACCTCCCAAGTCAAGCAGATATGAGCTACATATGCTGTCTCAAGGTCCTCAAAAGAACCATTTTCTGGCTGATGTAGGTATTCAGTTTATTCTATAGGTTCTCCAGTCTTTTTCAAGGAAAAACAGCGAAAAGAATATGCAAGCTTCTTAGATGTGGCCCTTGGGGGTGGATTGCAATCATTCCTAGTCTCTGTAACATTAAAATTTTAAGTTTAATCAAGAATACACAAGCCTGATCAAAAAAGAAGATACAATACATGAAATATCGAAAATAATATATCTAAGGTGATTTGGATACTTAAAAAATAGATCATATAAAGCATCCTTGAATAAATATCAGTTAGCCAGGGTTGGAGGAAAGAAAAAAAAAGGCTTAGAAAACTTAGAGTGAAATAATAAAGAAACAATTTAAATATTCCTTGGGAAACTTATAGTGGGATGATAAAAAAAATTTAGAGTTATTTTTATTTTTGAAGAATATTATTAAATTGAGTAAAATGATAAAATGGATTTAAAATTTCAAATTTTATCAAGAATACAGAAATCATAAGTAGACGGTCAAAAAAGCAGGTACAATACATGGAATATCAAAAATAATATACCTAAGGTGATTTGAATACTTAAAAATAGGTCATATGAAACAACTGTAAATAAATATCAGTTAGCCAGGGTTGGAGGAAAGAAAAAAAAAAAGGTTTAGAAAACTTAAAGTGAGATAATAAAGAAACAATTTAGAGTTTCATTGGGAAACTTAGAGTGAGATGATAAAAAAACAATTTAGAGTTGTTTTTATTCTTGAAAAATATCACTAAATCGAATAGAATGATAAAATGGATTTATATAGCTGGCTGCACTGAATAACACTTATATTCCTACATTGCACTTAAAAATCCAACAGTTTTAAGAAGAATTCAAGTTCTAAGAACTTGCAAGGCAAATTCTTCCACCCTTTCAGCATAGACACTCGAATTTGCAAACTTTTTTGCGTACATAACTCATAGCTAGAAGAACATCTCTTTAAAAAGCTAAGAATATGCAAGATCAATCTGTCAAGTCAAATAATTTAGGGAAAATATGAATTTCTATTGAACAAGCCACGATGCACATTGATGATGCAAAAAATCAGAAAACTGCTGAAACCCAGATATCAAGCTCTAAGAATAGAAATATCAAACAGGGTAACCTTATTATGCATAGGGTTCGAAAAAGGGTCAAATCACTTTTGAGTTTATTATATGCAGTTTTGCAGTGTATTATACAAGAGGACAGTTCTACAAATATAACCTGTAACCATTAGGTTAAATAATGATAACTTTATAGTTATACCAAAACTCTTCATTCTTTGCATACATATTATCTACAAAATAACTGCAGTGACGAACAGCACATACCAGCTTCATTCAGCTGCTGAGCACCCATCCAATCAAAGAACAGCATTCGCTCGCAATATTTCTCATATATAGCATTCGCTCGCAATATTTCTCACAAATACGCGTTGTATTTGTGCTCCAATCATCTCCTCACTTCAGCTCGTCTCACTTTTCCCCTCTCCTTCATCTTCTACACCAGTTTCTTCTGGTATCAACATCATAAAACTGTTCCTTCTCGGTTCTTTCAAGCGCCCTCCACCTCATTAATGATAAAGTCATCATCATCTTCGTCCAATTCAATAACATCGACAGTCACTGATTTCCCAGAAGAATACTCATTCCAATTGTTCAGCTCCTCTGGAGTTGGCACTGGCCTATCCTCTGAATCCTTCTTATCCTGGTTTGGTTTGTGAGCTTTCCTGAACTTCCTTAATTTAAAGAAATCCATCACAAATTTATCCTAAATGCCAACTGATTCTACAGAAACCAAGCTTTCAAATTAGTTTCTTTCTCATTACAACATTGTCAGCTCTCAATAAGAATTCAAAAAATTTTGATCAAGCACCAAAACAGATATACTTGTACAAATGGAAAAAAAACAACATTTCTTTGTCAAACTATTACCAATTTTTCCCATAATATGAATCCTACAGATCTTGTCAACAATCATCTAGTACAGAAGCCATTTTCCAGACAAACCGATTTTTCCACCTAAGATTCCTAAACAGCTATATTATTGTATCTTCTTTCAGGAAATAGATCAAAAATAATCTTCTGTGCTCCAGATTTTGTGGGAAAATATGTTGTACTCAGGGAAATTACAGCAGAAATCATACTTCATCTCAAGAAGCTCAACCAGAACCTCTCAATTCAGCCAAATCAACAAGATAACCATACATCAGAGCACACTTACCTGCAATATCAGCAAGTATAGTGATTATGAAACTGAATCAGATGGGAGAGCTGAAAGCTGAAATAGGAAAACCCTTCTCACAAGAAGTACAGCAAAAACACAAAATGATAGTGAGAGACTTTTCAAAATTTCATCCATGACACATAATTTAGAAAAAAAAAAAACTGTTGATTGCCTACTATTCCAATATTTCTAACCATAAGGGGAAAGAGGGTTTAGGTTCAAGACTTTTCACCAGAACATAATTCAATAATTTAAGGGCAACCCACAATTTGAACACTCAAGAAAACAGTAAAAAAGGAAATGTGGGTGCAACTCAAACTCACAAACTAGCTAACACTAAGCCCACAGAACCCCTCTTTGGCTCCCTAAAGTATGTTCTCTACTCCAAAAATGAACCAAAGCCAGCTATTTCTTAAGCAGCGATACTCACCGAGAGGGAGAAAAACAAGGATAAATTCAACATGTATGTTTCCTACTCCAAAAATGAACAAAACCATCAATTTATTTAAGCAGCTAAACTCACCGAGAGGGAGAAAAACAAAGATGAATTCAGCATTTAACCAACAAATCGCACATGAAGATCATAACTATGAAGATCATAACTCTGGTCTGAAGTCTACATTGAGAGATGAGAGAGAGCACGAGCAGCGCTGTGAATCCCTAGAAACCTTCTTTCGGAGAAGAGAGTACAGATTAGAGCGGCAACATCTCTGTAAATGCTAGAATGTGTTAGTTTCTTAATGACCTCATTAAATTGAATTATGAACGAAAATCCAGTTTCCAATTTTTCACCCTCTCCTTCTCCGGGAAGAGAAATTGAAATTCGCGCGAAAATTGAACTCATTTTTGTAAATATTAATAGAATATTATTTAAATATTTTTAAGTTTTTTTTTAAGATAATGTGCTATTTTATTTTATTTTATTTTTGATAAGTGCTTTTTCGGTAATTGAAATTAATTAGTGCTAAGAGACATAGACAAATATATTGATGGTTGTTACAATATTTAAAAATATTTAAAAAAATGAAATTATATTTACATAACATAATTCTATTTATCCATATAATATATCAAAAAAATATATCATCTTGTATTGTTAACTAATAACTAAACAATATACAATTAATATATATCTTAAAAATTTATTATTAATGTGTATATAAATAAAAAATCTTTCTCAACGGATAGAAAAAGACAATGATATAAGAAAATAAGTTGATGCACTTATGTGAGGGAAAGTGAGTTTTGTGGATGATTGGGTTCCAAGAGTACGCTCGATATGGAGCATCTTTGAGTGTTGACAGAGACTAAGCTCCGAAAGTGCGCTTGGCGTGGAGCGGTTTTGAGAGCTGACAGAGGTCTAAACTCCAATGATGCGTTCGATAGGAAGTGGCTTTAAAAGTTGAAGAGAGAGAGGGAGAAAGAGCTATAAGATTGAAAGAGCGTTTAATTTTTTCTGAACTCTTGTATACCAATTTGGGCTCTCTCTTTCTCTTGTGATGGTAAAGGGTATTTGTAATGCTCCATAGAGATAGCGTTGGCGCCAAGGCTCGTGGCAGGCATCCTGCTGGGATTCGCCGACCTGTCTCGATGATGGTCGTGACCGATATATCAGTTATCACTTTCCAATAGTGGTGTAATCGTTAGTGGTCATTATCAATACTTTCTAGGCATTCTTGGCAGGTGATTTGTTGAGCCAACTGGCGATGGCAGCAAAAGAGGGCAAAGTTGGTAGCAAAGAACATCCTTTCAGTTGCAAGTAGGTGAG